>JAAAKG020009383.1:0-21131 GCA_010014905.2 Druon quercuslanigerum
TTAGTATTCTTCGTTAGGTTGGCTCAAAAATGCATTGCATTTTTTCCAATTTTTATTTCCTGAAAAAGAGCACAGTGATTGTGAATTCTCTTTTGTTAAAACTCCTTGGGCTAAAACATAAATAAATATCAATATCAGGTATTTTTTATGGAATGAATAAAGTTTTTTCCATAAAATAGATCACAGATTATTTGCAAATACAATCAATGAATAATGTTTGGCCACAAAATAAAAATTAATAATTGTTTAAACTACCTTAATTAACAAATGCGCTATTTACCTATATCTGGAGATACAAACTTGATTTTTTCAATGCGATTAACTGCAAATAACTAATTTCTGCATTTTTAAGAACATTTTAATGACAATAAACAATTATTGTAAACAATAAATGTTTAAGAAAATTTTCATCATTGTATTTATTTATAAATAAATTACCGCTATTCCACTGAATTAACATCCAGTTATTCAGCAATGATTTTATGCTATGAATCGATAACATTTGGTAATTGTTTAACCGAAGTTATTTAACAAATGCATTATTCGGTTATTTTTCAGCATTTAAACTAGTTTTTTGTGTAAACAACTGTTAATAACATTTTTAAAACTTTTTCTTTAATAGTTCGATAGCGATCCACTATTTTTATTTTTATCAAAAATTTAATTAACGGCACTATCAAAAAGAGATAAAAAATGTGTTATTAAAAAGTGATTACAAAAAAAACAAGTTTAAATGTTGAAAAATAGCCAAATAATGTATTTGTTAGTTAAGTTTAGTTAAAAGTCATTAAATATTATTATTATTATTATTATTATCAAATATTATTATCGATTCATAGAAAAAAAATTATTGGTAAATAAATGGCTGTTAGTTCCCTGAAAAAAGCGATAAAATGATATAAAAATTTAAGCAATTGTTTTTTACAATAATAAATTGTTAACTGTCATTAAAGTATTCTTAAAAATGTATAGGCAAGTTATTTACAGTTAATTTCATCGAAAAGACCAAGTTCATACCTCCAAAAATATCAAAACAGTGCATTTGTTAAGTAACGTAGTTTAAACAATTATTAACTTTTATTTCATGACCAAATTTGATACCTAATTTTTATTTCTAAGTAATGTATGATCGGTTCCCCAGTTATTTAGAAATGATTTTTTGCTATAAATCAATAACACTTCATTATTGTTTAAACAAACTAAGACTCTTTTTGTTGTGAAATATAATTAAAATTACTTAACAATAGCCAAATAATGAATTTTTTCATTAGGTTTGGTTAAAAAATTATAAATTTTATCGATCCACAGGAAAGAATCATTGCTAAATAACCGACTGTCAATTCCGTGAAAAAGCGGTGTTTTATTTATAAATACATAAAATGATAAAAAATTTTTGTTTACAATAATAAATTGTTAAATGTCATAAAAATGTTCTTAAAAATTTATAAATGAGTTAGTCATAGTTAATTGCATCCAAAAAATCAAGTGTGTATTTTCACAAATAGCTACATAGTGCATTTGTTAATTAAGTTTATTTAAACAA
The DNA here is from genome assembly GCA_010014905.2 of Druon quercuslanigerum. Classification (NCBI taxonomy): domain Eukaryota; kingdom Metazoa; phylum Arthropoda; class Insecta; order Hymenoptera; family Cynipidae; genus Druon; species Druon quercuslanigerum. The sequence continues at coordinate 1,544 of JAAAKG020009383.1, forward strand.
TGATTATTTTTATTCGCTGGCTAAATATTATACTCAGGTTTTATTTCAAAGTAATATGTGATAGATTCCATAGAAAAAACTTTCTTTATTCCATCAAAAATACCTGCTATAAATATTTATTTATAAAAATTTATTTTAAAATAATAAATTATTTATTAACTTTTATTATTTTAACTAGAAAACTCTTTTCGTCCACAAATTGTCCAGATTTAGTGTGAATCAAGTGACAAATCGCCGCTAGTCCCCACGAAACCATTTACATTCACTTATTTGTTTATAACAAACACAATCTTTTTTAAACATTTGCATTGCTATTGGACATCTTTTTTGGATAGTCGCTTTCAGTTTTTTAGGTATGTTTGATTGAATTAAAACATTTTTTTTAAACCTGGTATACTTGTAAAGTAAAAAATTTTTATTTTTTTTATTTTTGTTAATAAATAAACAAAAAATTAAAAATCAGCCATGAGAGTTCAATGCCAAATTTTATTAGCTTTTATTTAAAAAATTGTTGAAATTTTTAGAATAATTGTCTTCTGAAAATCAATTTGTCCATTACGCTCTGAACTTTTGTCTCCTTTGTTTGTTTATTAATAATTTTTTTATTCAAAGTATGAACAAACTTAAATTTACACATAACAATTTTTCACGCTTTTATAACTGATCAGGTAAAATTTATAATGTCTTTAATGATTGTTTAGAGACCCAGAAAATACAAATACATTATTTATGGTTCCATTTATTTGTTATAATCAAAATTTATGAAAAAATGGCAAATAGTCTTATTATCGTTAAAAAAAATTTTTTGCTAAAAGTGCTTTATAATAATGTATGAATTATATTTAATCACAAACCTAATAGAAAAGTTTATAATAACCATTGATATTTGCAATTCTTGAGGCAAAACATTAAAATTGGAGATTTTTAAAAATTATTATTTCCTTCAATCGCCAATCGACTTCAGTTATTCCTTGATATAATTAATATATAATAATATTTGATAAAATGTAACAATTTACCTTATTATAAACAAATTCAAAATTTTTGACTCTTCGCATAGAAAAAAATGTTTTGCACTGGAAATATTTTAAGCTAATGGACGAGTGACCGCTAGTCACAGCAATATTTAAGAAGTTAATAATAACCATTGTTATAAATAATTATCGTGACAAAATATTCAAATTTAAGATTTTATCAAATTCTCATTTTTGTTAATCGCTAGATTGGCTACGAATATTCCTAAAAAAGTGATTATTTGATAAAACCCTAAGTGGAAATTCAAAGTTTCAAATTAAACATTAATTTTTAATTAAAAGCGTTTTAATTAAAATTTAAAGTTGTTAGAATTTTTAATTGTAAATAAATATAATATTTTAAAGTAAGGCTTCTAAAATTATGAAATTTTAAATTGTTTTTATTTTAAGAAGTTTTAATTTATACTATTTCCAGAGTTAAAAATCAATTTTTTTTTATTATAAAACTTAAAAATTAAATTATTCTAGAAAAAAATTAAAAAGGGAGTTGTTTTAATAGACAATTATTAAAGCCCGAAATTTATGAAAGTGCAAAAATAAATTTGAGGGTATAAAATTTCCGATCTCTAAAATTGTAATCATTCAAAATTAAAGAAATTATTCGATGACCAAAGTATCAAATTCAGAAGTTTGTATTTTTATCTTTTTTGGATAAAGGCCTACTAAATGCTTATTTTTACGAATTATTAAATAAATAAATTAAATTAAATAAATTATTGAATAATATCAAAAAAGGTTAAATTTATTTTTCACCTCCGTGTAGGAAACTTCATTTTTGATCTCTTTGCTTTTAAAGAAAAAAAATTTTATTTACAGACCTTAAATCTTAAACTGTTTCACAATTGACATAGTTAAATATTTCTAAAAGCCTTCAAAATTAGATGATTTATAATTAAAAACTTTCAAAAATATTATTAAAAAATAAACTGACTTTATAGTGGTGTAGTTGAGGCCTGGCGGGGCCTGATGGGGCCTGGCGCCGCCAGGGTACTTTTCGGATGGCCTGGCGGCGCCAAACCAATTTCTTGTGACGCAGAAAAATTTTCCATCTATGGGCTGGAATATAGCCTGTAAATAACATATTTAATTCAATAGAAAACAGTTTAAATTTTTAAGATTTCAAGCTGAAATACATTGGATTTTCTATTAAATAGTTAAATTTGCTATCCAATGAGATGAATTTTCAGACCAAAAAGACGACTTCTCAACAACAACAAAATATTATTTCATTAAACCATATTATAATGTAATAATAATATAAATATTGAATTAATATAAGTAATAATAATATAATAATATTATATATTTTTAGTTTTCTGAAAAATATTTAAATATTTAAGCAGATAGTAAAATTTTCTAGCCAAAAATATGAAATATTTCAAAGATAGTTGAATTTTTTTTTGGATTGTACTTTTCAACAATAAAAGATAAATTTTTAGCCGTCCAATAAGGATGACTTTTCTAATATGAAATATGAATTTTTAATCTAACACAACAAATTTTTCACAAAATAGTTGAATATTCGAACAAAAATGATGACTTGGAAAAATTTAATTAAGAAAACAATGGATTTTTAATAAAATAGATGAATTTCTAAACAAATCGTTAAATTTTCGAAATGCAAAGATGAATTTATAATCAAATTGTCAAATTTAAAAAAAAGGGTTAATATTTAATAAAGTATTTGAATTTTTGAGACAAAAGTTTCAAATTTCTCAAGAAAAGAGTAAAATTTTTAAACAAAAAAAGTTAAATGTATGACTTTTATATCGGAAAAGTTTAATTTTTAAACAAAGAAGATTAATTTTCTATTAAAAAATTCGATTTTTCAACAAAGTAAATAAATTTTATATTAACTAGTTACAATTTTAACTTATAAAATACACATAAGATCAACAATGAAAACACAGAATAAAGTTTCAACAAAAAATGGAATAGTTACATTTTCATATAATAAAAAAATGATAAAAAAAATATTATTAAAAAAATCTGACAAAAAAAATAATGCTTCGATCAAAAAAATAATAATTTTCAACAAAATTGTTAAATTTTTACTGAAAAGATAAATTTTCGACTAAGAAGATTAATTTTCTATAAAAAAAAACACGATTTTTTTTAACCAAGTACACGAATTTTGAACAAAATTATTTAATTTGAAAAAAAAAATTTATATTTCAAAAAGTTGAGTTTTTAAACAAGAAATATATCTTTTTATTCAAAAAGTTCATTTTTCAAGCCAATGATAGGAATTTTCTACAAAAAAGTAAAAATTTCAAAATAAAAATAGGATTTTATCATAAAATTGGATTTAAAAGTAAATAGTTAATTTTCCTACTATAATTATTATTCCTTAACGAAAAAAATATTTTTTTACGAATTAATTTAACTTTAAGCCCTAAAATTGATTTTTCAACCAGAAAACTTTTCAACCACAAAATTCTTAAACAGAAAAGATAAATTTTGAACCAAGAAGATTAAATTTCTACCAAGGAAGATGAATTTTCAACAAAATTCATTAATTTTTAACCAAATAGTTAAAATTTTACGAAAGAAGATAAACTTTTACCTAGTTAGTTAAATTTTTCATTGAAATATATCATCTTTGACAATAAACAGTACAGTTTATTTGTCAGTTCAAAACATTTATTTTCTACGAAAAATGAAACAGTGGACTTTTATATCGAAAAAGTTGAATCTCCAAACAAGCAAGATTAATTTTCTATTTAAAAAAATCAATTTTTTAACAAAATACATAAATTTTATACCAAATAGTTACATTTTTAACTTATACAATATATAGAATAAAGTTTCAACAAAAAATAAAATAGATAAATTTTCGTAAAAAAGCTCTGCTGAAAAAAAATATTACTTCGAACAAAAAAAAAAAACTAATTTTTAAACAAAATTGTTCAATTTTTGAACAAAAAGATCATTTTCGACTAAGTAGATAAATTTTCTTTAAAAAACACGATTTAGTAACAAAAAACACGAATCTTGAACAAAATTATTTGATTTAAAAAAAAGACGATTTTTCTTAAAAAAATTGAGTTTTTAAACAAGAGATATATATGTTTAATCACAAAGTTTATTTTTCAGGCAAATAATATGAATTTTCTACAAGAAAGTAAACATTTAAACATAAGAATAGGATTTTATCATAAAATTGATTGTAAAAGTAAAAAGTTAAGTTTCCTACTATAATTATTATTCCTTGACGAAATTTTTTTTTTTTTAAATCAGTTTAACTTTAAGTCCTAAAATTGACTTTTCAACCACAAAAGATGAATTTTCAACGAAACATTTAACAATTAACATTTTAACGAAAAAATTGCATTTTTAAACAGAAAGGATACATTTTGAACCAAGAAGATTAAATTTCTACCAAGGAAGATGAATTTAAAAAAATACATTAATTTTCAATCAAAAAGTTAAAATTTACCTAAATAAGATAAATTTTCAAGTAATTAGTTAAATTTTTAATTGAAATGTATCATTTTTAACCATGAACAGTATAGTTTAATTGTAAGTTTAAAAATTTATTTCCAACGAAAAACGAAACAAACTTTCAGAAAAATAGATAAATTTTCAGCCATAGAACTGAACCTTTAACTAAAAAAATTAATTTTTAACTTAAAAAAATAAAGTTTTACCTCAAAATGTAGTTGAATTTTCTTATTGATTTTAAGTTCTAGATGTCAGCACTGCTCATATGTAAAATTATCATTCTCCGTCCCAGGTTGCTGATCAATCTCTGATCAATCTCTGATGAGTTTCACAAAGTCGTAATGTGAAACTCCCCACTGGGGCCAAGTAATCGAGATAATAAAATTGTGTAGAAGCAGAGAAACTTCTATTGGATAAAATTAATTAATCGCAAATTATTATATATAGTTGTTAATTATAGATTGATCGATTAATCGAAACCTCTAGAGAGATAAATAATTTTTTTTTAGTCATTTTCCCAGCACCGAAAAATTCAGGAAATAAGTTCGGAAAATAATTATTAATCTTTAAAAACTCTAAAACTATATACTAATTACTGATTAATTAATGCAGTAATGCACACATTATATAGAGGTGAAATTGGGTGAAGAGAGGGTGGCATGCGGGGCAATGCGTGTAAGCTTGATGCGATATTATTGATTGCCAGCTTCTGTCATTGACAGCCCGTCATATTGAAACCGTGACTTTTTCGTCACTTGTTCCTGCATACTCTATAGTCCATGCTATGAAAGCTACCGCGTCAGAGACTTCAAATTTTTATTTTTCAATATTGAAAATAACGTGTCAAATACCAGAATAACCATTTTCCTAGTTAGTATTCTTCGTTACGTTGGTTCAAAAATACATTGCACTTTTTTTAATTTTCTTTTCCCGAAAAAAGCGCAGTGATTGTGAATTCTCTTTTGTTAAAACTCCTTGGACTAAAACAAAAATATTCTCATCACGTATCATCATGATTACTTCAATGTTTGATTCATATTTTTCATTAAATTTTATTTTCAGCTACACTGAAAAACGGATGATTTCAATAAATTTATATTAATACAATTTATAATAAGCATTCGTATTGAAACATACAAACACAAACAAACATAGACCCTGTGAGAAAAGAATTTTGTTATTAAATATTTTATCGCAACTTGTGTTGGTTTTTCACAAATTTAGTTTGGTTATTTTCAATTTTATATTTTACTATTTAAACTAAAAATACACATCCTAGCGTATAGTGGTTCTGATCAAATTTTTAAATATAATTTAGGAGAATAATTTTTTTAATTAAAATATTATTGTAGTTTGTATTATTTTTTCAAATAGTTATTTTGTTCTATTTTTAATATATTTTTATAACGAGAGTTTATAAACAAATTTTACATCTTTTTTTTGTCTTTTCATTTTTTTTCGTCTCTTGTGACGATTTTGCAGAAATTACATTTTTGCAATCTTATTATTTACGATTACAAAATAAAATATGGCTCCTATCAAAAAATTATAGTTCAGAAATTTGTTACTATTTCTTAGATGAGCAACTTTTGTCTTTTAATTTTCTTCCTACTTTGTGTCGTTTGTCCAAAAATATAATTTATTTTATTCTAAATTTTGTTTTTTACGAAAAAAATAAAGACTGCGCGTCCTGCCAAAAAATTATGAAAACAAATTTGGTGCTCTTGTTTGGATGAATAACTTTTGTCTATTTTTTTTTGCTTGTTTCGTTTGTACAAAAGTTTTATTATTTTATTTTTAATGTTTTTTATAAATAAAACAAAACGTACGTGTCAAAAACAACAAAATATTATTTTCTACCAAGCAGTTGCATTAACAACCAAAGATATGAAATTTCGAGCAAAAGAGACGAGTTTTCTGAAAAATATTAAAATATTTAACCAGATAGTAAATTTTGCTAGCCAAAAAGATGAAATATTTCAAAAATAGTTAAAATTTTTTTTTTATATCGTACTTTTCAACGAAGGAAATAAATTTTTAGCCAGCCAATGAGGATTACTTTTCTACCATGAAATATAAATTTTTAGTATAACAGGATAAATTTTTCACAACATACTTGAATATTTGATCCAAAATTATGAATTAAAAAAATTTAATAAAAAAAAAGATTCTTAATAAAATATATGAATTTGTAACAAAATCGTTGAATTTTCAAAATACGGAGATGGTTTTTCAATCAAATTGTTAAATTACAAAAAAAGGGTGAGAATTCAGTTAAGTATTTGAATTTTTAATCCAAAAGTTTCAAAATTCTCAAGAAAAGAGTAAAGTTTTTAAGCTAAAAAAGTTAAATATTTTAGGATGTATTTTTATGTCGAAAAAGTTGAAGTTCTAAACAAATAAGAATAATTTTCTATTAAAAAATTTGATTTTTCATATATTTGATACCAAATAGTTACATTTTTAACTTATAAAATATACAGAAAAATGTTTAAACAAAAAATAGAATAGTTACATTTTCATATAAAAGCTCTGATGAAAAAAATATTACTTCGAACAAAAAAAAAATAAATTTCAACAAAATTGTTCAATTTTCGACAAAAATATAAATTTTCGACTAAGCAGATTAATTTTCTATAAAAAACACGAATTTTGAACAAAATTATTTAATTTGAAAAAAGACGATTTTTCTTCAAAAATTTGAGTTTTCAAACAACGAAGAAAGATAAATTTTTAGCCAGCCAATAAGGATGACTTTTCTATCATGAATTATGAATTTTTAATTTAACGGGATAAATTTTTCTTAACATAGTTGAATTTTTGATAAAGAATAATGACTTTAAAAAGTTTAATTGAAAAAAAAATAGATTTTTAATATAATAGATGAATTTCTAACTAAATCGTTAAATTTTCAACATACAAAGATGTATTTTCAATCAATTGGTCAAACTTTTTTTTTCAAAAAGAATTAAAATTCAATAAAATATTTGAAATTTTAAGACAAAAATTTTATATCTTTTTTGGTTGAGAAGTTTTTGTCCTTCCATTTTTTTTTTTATCTTTTGTGTCGGTATTTGCAGAAATTACATTTTTTTAATCTTGTTATTTACAATTAAAAAATAAAATATGTCTCCTATCAAACAAATTATTGTTTAGCAATTTGTTACTATTTGTTTGCCCAAAAATATAATTTATTTTATTCTAAATGTTGTTTTTTACAAATAAAAAAAAACTGCGAGTCCTATCGAAAAATTATGAAAACAAATTTGGTGCTCTTTTTCGGTGAATAACTTTTGTATAATTTTTTTTTCTTTTTTCGTTTGTACAAAAGTTTTATTATTTTATTTTTGATATTTTTTGTAAATAAAACCAAAACAACGGATCCCATAAAAAAGTGATTAGTAAAATTTTAATTTTTCAGTTTGTCATTATTTTTTGCGATCAAAATTGTAATTTTAGGTTTTTCGAACAAAATATAAAAAGTTGTGATGATAATCTTAAAAGCTTTCAAGAAGGAATGTTTGCTTCTCTTGAATTTTTTCATATCGCGAATTGTTTGACTTAAACTTTTCATTTTCGTAGTAGTAAAGATCATTTTTTTGAGCTTTTGATTACTACGAATATTAATTTTTAAATCTTAAAAAATATTATCTTTTTAAAACATTTTCTATCGAAGTTTTTAATTTTTTATTTGAAAAAAAATTTAGAATGATTAAAGACATTCTTTTTTAATAATAATATTTAAAACCTTGTTAAGTTGATAAACAAACATAAAAGTTTTTTTAATTTTTCATAACATTTTTAAAAGTTCCTAACTTTTGGCATGAATCACCGATTTTTATAAAAGTCAAATTGCTATTTGCAAGTTGTTTATAAGTTATTAATAATAATCAAATTATATCAATGCATAAAAAGATAAAGAAAATGTTAATGGTCTGAACAGTAAATATTATTGTTTGGATATCAAATTATTACTAGATATATAGTATATATAATATTATATATTATAATAGTATTTGGTTAATACAAATTAGCACTGAATAATAATTGTAATCTTCATAAAGAATTATTATAAGTAAACACATTATTTAGTTATTCTTCCCTATAAAAGCCAATTTTTTTTTAATAAAAATTACTAATAGACTTCTACTGCGTGATTTTTAGGTAAATTAAAGTAAGATTCAAGCAAACTGATTATTGTTATTAATATTTTTTATCCAAAAATAAAAATTTTAGCTGTTTTCCAACAAAAGCATCTTTTTCCGGGAAAATATAACAAGTTGTATCGCGCATTAAATTTGTTTAAATTTTTTAGGCAATTAATAATATTTTTGATCTTTATAAACATTCCTTATAAAATTGTACAATTGAGCTGATTTTATACAAAATAAATAATTTTTTAATACAAATATTATTAAACACGCTCTTCAAAACATTTAGTTACATTAGACAAGTATTTAAAAACTTAATTAATTTTTATAAACATTTTTTTCATCCTTTTTTTTCACTAGCAAATATTCAGCAGCCGTCTAGCAATAATTTTATGAGAGTTTAGAAACTTATTATGAAAAATTATTTTAATCTAGGATTTCCTTTAGGTTGAAAAATAAAAATTTTTAATTGTGGAAAAGTCTTTTTACGACGATGTACTTTTTGAAAAACTACTGTATTCGGGTTTTACTGCATGAAAAATGAATTTATTAACAAAAATTATTATTAAAAAAATATATTTATCTTTGTAAATCGTAACTCATTATAATTATTATCCCTTTTTTCCTAACGTCACGTGGTAAAAGTCATCGATTTTATGGTTCATATTTCATATTTCTTACTCTCAGACTGATAACATTCTCGAAAATGAGATTCCTTCCATGAAGTCTAGACACTAAACTGCAAACCACGATATGGTGTAATTGCCAATTTAATGATAGGTTAGTTGCTTTTTAAAAGGATCTGGTTATCTTTACCGGTACATTATGAAAAATGTAACAAGTTATCGTTATCGTTGGAGATCAACAAAATTTTTTTTTTATATTTTTGCAAAATAAAGTAACTGTTGTTACTTTTTTAGCTACTTTTGTAGTTTACTAAATATATATTATGTGGGAAGTAAAAAATATACCAGAGATTCTTTGATCAAAAATTAATTTCTACACAAATTAATTCATATCTTTCGAACCACAATTTAATTTTATTGAAAATCGTAAAATCGTCATAATTCACATAACTTTTCTAAACCAAGGAATCTTTTGTATAGGAAGAAAAAATAAATTATAATTTTCTTATTGGCGAACCGAAAATGTTTAAAAAAAAAAACGTTTACCGTTGAACAAAATGTATGCATTTTTCATAGATAGTTAAACTTTTGAACTAAAAAATAAAAAAAGTTCCACCAAAAACGATCAATTTAAAAAAAAATGCAATATTTAAATTTTAATTTAAAACAATTAATTTTTCACACAAAAAACGGATTTTAATTTAAACAGTTCAAGTTTTAATCAAATCGATAAATTTTCAATTAAAATGATGAATCTTTAACTATAATAAGTGAATTTTTAGACATAAAAAATTGATGATTACCCAAAAACAAATTGTTAACAACATTTTCTGCCTCCAATTCCTAAGAGCGAATAAAGCTAAACACATGAATTTCGAAAAATCATTTTTTGTATACGACCTTTTTTATTATTTCTCACAAGAAACATATCGTTACCGAATATTTGAAATGTTTATTTAAATAGTTGGCTATCAACTTTAGAATTAAGAATATTATTTAATTGCGTAGCCTTTGTATTTGGAGTGGGATACATAAAATTAAATCAATCATTACTTTTAGTCAATTATTTATCACGTAATTATTTAATACTATTCCAAAAATTAAAAATTTTGTATGTGGCTTTGGTTTTTTACTATTTAATAAATATAAAAACCTTTACTATAAAGAATTTTAAATTATACAAAAATTAAAAATTAAACAATTGCAAATCTGTACTAGTAATATTTAAAACATAAAATAATACAAATTATTAAACAAACCTTATTATTAAATTTAAATTTTTTTGTTTTAAATATGTAATAGAAAATATAATCAATAATCAAACAGCAACGTAAATAATAAAATTGCTATATCGGCTTCTGTGCAATTTTAAAATTAATTTTGAACAGTTTTTATAATTCTGTATACAGAATAATTTTATTTAGATATAAGATTTCATCCTAGCCAAATAAAAGTTTCTTTGATTCGAATAAATTAATTTTAATTCAAAGAAATTTCTCTTCGTTAAAAAAATTTATTTGGCTCGAAGAAATATTTTTTGTTTCAATAAAAAGTTTTTTAAAATTTAAAATGAGTTTCTTCATTAGAAGTTATTTCCAGCCAAATAAAAAATTATGATAAAGAAACGGTTCCTTTAATTTAAAACACATTTTTTTGTGTGATTCTGGAATCCTGTATCTTTTTGAAGTTTCCAATTTTCAACACGGATCTATTTTTCGATAAATTTTTTCATTTTTTTAACTTTTTTAATTCTTAATGTTTTTCAATTTTAAACATGCACAAACAAAAATTCTTGAATTTAAAACATTTTAATTATTGATAATCAACATTTTTTAATTCTGAATCTTTTAAATTGAAAAAATTAAAATGTAAGTCATCAGAATTACAGAATTTTTAAGCATTCAGAATTAAAAACTTTTATATTTTGAAGATTTAAAATTTCAAATTATAATTTTTTAAGCATTCAGAATTAAAAACTTTTCTATTTTGAAGATTTAAAATTTAAAATTATATGTTGAGCAGTTACAATTGAAATGTCTTACTTATTGAAAATATAGAGTTAAAAATTATTTAGAGTTTGAAATTTACATTTTTAACTATGTATTTTAAATTAAGCTAAATTTTTAAGAATTAAAGTAGAAAATTGATTAATTTGAAATATATCCAGATTAAAATTATATAATTATTAACTTTAAAAAAAATATACACTGTTAAAAATTTCTGTTGGAAACTTCCAATACATCATTAAATTCAAGAAATTCAATAAGTTATTGAAATTCTTGAATCCCATGAATTCCGCGATTTCCATAAATTCTGTTAATTCCATGACTTACATAAATCAAGAGTTTTCCGTGAATTCCGTATATTCCATGAATTTCGCGAATTTCTTGAATTCAATTAATTCCGTTTTTTCCAAAAATCCAGGGAATTCTGTGATTACAATTAATTTCTTTAATTCCATGAATTCGAAGAATTCCGTCATTTTCATAAATTCCGTGAATTCTGTAGTTCTGTAGTTCCACTTTGAAGTTTTACAATAGGAAATTCTTCAATTTTTCAAAATGATTAAATTTTTAATGGTTGTAAAAACATAGTTATATTATGAAGATTTTAAATTTATTTAATTGTATAGATTTGAAATTAACGTTTCTTTAGTTGTAAAGGGTGAAAATAACAGCATTTTAGAAAGTCCTTAAGTTTTTTACACATGTCTGTTATGTTTCCTCTTATATAAAAAAGAAATGCTAATGTAGGTGTTTTAGGTAGTAAGTAAATTAATTGTATTTATAAAAAATAGCTAAACATATTTGAAAAATTCCGTAACACAGGGGGGGTGAAGCCATTTGTTTAAGAATTTTTGTATAAGGAAGGAGTATAAAAGGGGAAAAAATGGATTACATACTTAATGGAAAGCCCATAACGATAAGTAATAATTTCTTAAAAACGTCCTAGTAAATTTTGCAAAGTGTAGTTTGAGTTGCAACATTTTTTAGACATAAAGACAAATGTGGAATAAGCGAAAAAAACATAATAAATCCATTTGTTTGAAAAAAAATCAATTATAAATAGTTTTAGCACTTTGAGGATTCAAGGAATATGATTATTGACCACTACTTAAAAAAATACTATTTTAATAAAAATTTCGCTGTGTTAATTTATTAATTAAAATAAAATATAAATAAAGATTTGTCTATTTTCTACTAAAGTGTTCTATATGTTATAAAAAATATAAAAATCGAAGCTAATACATTTAATAATTCGATAATATTGGACAAAGAACTGGATGTTTTCCTCTATGTGACTCTATTAGAATTGTTCTCCTATCTCGATTGTTTTTGAATTACAAGATTGGTCTAATTATTAAAAAATAATCTCTAATAAAGTTATTATCCATTGTTTAATTATTCCTTGAATAAAAGCATAAAAAAATTTTAATTTTTTAAAATAAGTTGCAACAAATTTCACACCAATGGTAGTTTACGCTTTCTTTTCTTTGCCATTGCAAACATAATGGACCTGTTAGGTTGGGGTCAGGTAATTTTCCAATTATAATGGCACGAGCCAAAATTCAGATAAGAGATAAGTGGCTCCTGGAATCCTGGAACCTGCCCAAATTGGTTTATAGGTTTAAGTAGAAGTCATTGATTCTTGATTGCTCCGACTTCTGTGACGACTTTGACTTTCCACGTGCTATCAACCAAGGATAATCATAATCGTTATTTACCTTTCTGGAACTATGATGCCAAAAGTCGATGTATTTAGAGACGTTTGGAGCCAAGTTGATTGCAATTTCGACCAAAGTCGATAAGGTTTCGCTATGACTGTACGAATACGTAGGCACCATGTATAGGGCATAATTTTTGGCTAATAGTATCATTACTTCGTGCATTTGAAGAGGACATTTGCAAACGATTTATGGTCGGTGATTAACGTCAATCTGCAAACATGTCATTTTTCTTTGGAATGTAATCTATGTTCTTGACATTTTTTAATTTTATGAATTTTTTTCGTTATCAGAGTGTGCTAGTACTTTAGCTAATTTAGCTTAAGGATGTACGCTACGTACAATCAATCTCAAAAGTTGTCTATCTTTAAAATGATTTATAAAATCGGCAAAAAAAGATCTATTATTGATTTGCGTAAATATTGATGGAGGCTTCTAAGGACACTTTAGAAAAAAAATAATTCTGGTTAAAATTGTTTATTTAACTGTAGTTATTTAAAGGTTTAGTTTTTTCATTCTCCTTAGGGAAAAATTACAATTTTTATTAGATCCTAATGATCAAGGCCTCATTTTATTCTTCAAAGGATTCTCTAAATTTCTATTTGGGGTGAGTTTATTTATACAAATTATTTGAAAAATCTTGCAGTTATTATTATTATAAACAATCATAGTTTAAGTTTTAATTAACACCACCCAAATAGATTTGTCGAGAATCCTTCAAAGAATAAAATGAGTATTGTAACCTTTCCCTACAGAGAAAGCAATATCTAAAACTCTAAATAACTACTGTTAAATAAACAATTTTAACCTTAATTATTTTTTCTAAAGTACACTTAGAAGCTTCCGCCAAGTTTTTCGAAAATCAATAATAGATCTATTTTTTTTTATAAATCATTTTAAAGATTGGCGACTTTTGAGATTGACTGCACGTACATCCTTAAGTTTTAGGTATCTTAAAATCGGATGCGTTTGAAGATAATGTTATTAATTAAAATTAAACTGAATCTTTATTTTTAAACTGTTTAAGGCCAATACATTTTTATTAAATAAAGTTATTAAATTATTTAAGACTTCGCGATCGATCATCAATTGATTCTACCCAACTATTAATGCTAATATGCTATTGCTGAACACATTCAGAATTAGTTTTTTGTTATGCGTTATGCTACCAAGTTTTTTTTTGTTTTCCCAGCAAAATTGTGGTTATTAAAAAAAAAACAGCAAAAACTCAATTTTGGTTTATCAAAGAAAATTTTTGAAATCATTAAATATTATTAACATATCATACATAGAACATTATTTCACAGCTTTTCTTTAAATGTTAAGACACTTATCATAATGTTTAGTTGCCTGAAAATATATTGTTTTTATCCATTTTTCTCAGATCTCACTGGGTCAGAAATTACCTCTTTGAGCAATTTTAATTCTTTTAGATAGTACCTTATTTTTAAGCCTTAATAGGTACATATTTTATTTAAATTAGGAATAATTTAAATAACATGATTTCCAATTTGGATCAGCATACCAATATACAAAACTACAAACTGTTTAATAACTACCAATTCAAATGCCGACAACATTATATTTCTTTATCAATCTTGCTGATAAGTGTCTTAAAAAAATCGAATTGAAAATTTGTTTCAAATCCCCAAAAAATGTTCAGTGTCTAAAATTTAATTATGAGAATTTTCCTATATGAAAACTTGATTTCTGCATACTAAATTTAAAAATCAGGTTTATTTTTTGGATAATAAATATGAATTGCTAGATATTATGGATCCAAATATTTTAAACAAAATTTCAGAATATAATTTTGTTTGTAACGAAAATATTTCAAGAAAGGAAAACTGTGTAAGGAACTAAAAAATATGAATTTTTCTTTGTATATGAATATGAAACCATAATATCTGGATAGCCGTATCATATACAATTTTTTTTTATTAAGTGCGATATATCGATACCAATGATTTTTTTGTTTTCATATATAGGAAACCAGCAAAATGTGAATGTAAAACTTAAAAATTTATAAAATTGATAAATAATGGATAAGGGGGAAAAGTATTAAATACTAAATTAAAGATGAAACAATAATCCAAAACTGTTATTCAAACACATTTTTTCGTTTATACAGTGATTATTTTTTAATCAGGTGTATAAAAAAATTAAGTTTGTTATTCGTGGATCTAAAAAGAATAAAAAAATTTTTGTGACACAAAAACACTCCCCTAAAGATTTATTTAAAAAAATATTCTGTTCCCGCGAAGTAGATATTGTCAAAAAGTAGTAAAAGTGACCTAAATTTTCGAATTTATAGTGTGTTTTTTATGTTATTTTAGTTTTGCATAAGCGTCCTTAAAATTAAATAAAAAATTTATTTTTAAAAAACCTAAATTGGTTTTGTCACTATACAAAGTATAATATTTTTTAAACAAATAGTTTAATGTTCGACGAAATAAATTTATTTTTAACTAAGAAGAATAATTTTATGCTGGAAAAGACGAATTTTTAACAAAAAATTAAGTATTTACATTCTCATTTTAAAAAAATTAACGTTTGACAAACAGAAAACGGTATTTCAACAAAATATTAAAATTTTTACTCAGTGAATAAATTTCCCATCAAGAAGATTAGTTTTCTATCAAAAGACAAATTTTTTACGAGTTACATGAATTTTCGACTAAGAAGGACTAATTTCACCAAAATAAGGAGAAAGTTCAATTTTGAGTTAAATTAATTAGTTTTAACTAGAAAAATGAACTTTTAAGGAAAATAGTTAAATTTTCGATAAACAAATTTTCAACTAAAATTAAAAATATAAACATATGAGAAAGTAGATTAATTTTTAATCAGGTAGTCGAATTTAAAAAAAATCAACAATTTTTACATTAAAAAATTAATTTTTAGCAATAAAATAAATATTTAACCAGATAGTTAAATACTTAACAAACGAAATTAGTTTTTTACGTCACTGCTGTTTTTTAACCCAAAAAGACGAATTTTACACTAAAAAATGTATTTTTTTTTTAATATTAATTTTCTTACAAAGAAGATTATTTTTTGCCAAATAGTTAAGTTTTCAAACACAAAGATTAATGTTCTGCCGAAAAAGAAGAATTTTTAACTAAAAACGATTCAGTTTTAGCCAAAAATGATATAGTTAAATTTTCAGTTAAGAAGATTAGATTTCAACAAAAAAAGAACAGATTTTCAATTTTTAAAATTACTTTAAATTACAAGTTAAGTAATTGGATAAATGAAATTATTTCAACAAATTTTAAGCAAAATAGTAGTAAAACAATATGATTACCTATGTATGTTACTTCAGATTTTGTAGATTGAAATTTAATTGGATTAAAAGTGGATTATTTGGATTATTTAAATTACTTTCAATTATCATCATTTTAATTGGATTAACAATAATTAATTCATATTTCAACCCGATCACTTCGTATTAAAAATGGATTACGCCGAATTATAAGTACATCACTTTAGAATTCAAGTGGATTGCAAGTTCGAAAAATCAAGCTGTCCAGCAGACTACCAGAGTTATTTTCCTCTCTTAAACTAAAGCAGCTAAATTTTTACTGGTTCAATCAGTATTTTGAGTTCTTACTGATTCATCAATGACTTCACCATTTTGACTGAGTGAATCAGTAAGTGACTCAATTAAAAAAGTTACTGGAACACACCAGTGACTCCATATTACAGATTCAATCAGAGATCATGCTAATATCAGAATGACAAGCCTTCCCACATCGGAGAATAGTACATTGTGCTACGAGTGGAGAAAATGGTCGATTGTGAAGGAGGAATAGTTTGACGCGCGAGCGAAGCGAGCGCGGTATGAATGCGAGTTTGAAAAATCCCTTTTTTGAGTCAAAATTCGTCACAGTTTAAAAGTTGCTTCTTCCGAAATTTGAGAAAGAGAGTGCTTCAAGTAGTTCTTAGAGTAAAAGTAGTACTTCAAAAAAAAAAATATTTTAAACTTATAATATAATTGTTTTTACATTTTTCGTTTAAAATGTACCTTTTTTCATGAAAATGCAACTACTTGCGCTTGAAATCTGAACTCTTCTGTTAAAAATATTTTTTTTTTAAAGATACATCATATTAATTAAAAATTCATATCTTTTTAAAAATATAAATAATTTGTTTAAAATCAAGTTTTTAAGTAAAAATTTGGAATAGTTAAATTTTCATGTGGACAATTCACCTTTTTTAGTTCAAAGTTTAAAAATTTGGATGTTTTACCTTTTTAAATTGCAAATTTATTTATTTCGTTGACAGGTCACGTATGTTGTTAAAAAATCAACATTTTGGTATAAAATCGATTTTTTTTAGAAAATTAATTTTTCATTTGAAAGGTAATCTCCTTATTTAAAAATTCTTTTTTTTTTTGTTAAAGATTCAAGTATTCCTGTTAAATATTTATCATTTTAGATTAAAATAATCTTTTAGTTTAGAAATAAATGTACTTGGTTGAAAAATAAACTCGCCTGTTGAAATTTTTTTTTTTCAATTGAAGATTCATACTTTTGATTAAAAATTCTTTTCTTTGTTTGAAAAATGAGATATTTGCAAGATTTGAAATTTGCAACAATTACAATAGAAAATATAAATACAATTACAACGTTTTTCAAAAAAATACATGTCTATATTTAATTTTCTTAATAATAAATTAAAGTTTTTCGTGTTTTTTAGATTATTAATTACAGCTGATCTTATTGTTACTGGAAGTTTTGTAATTACTTTTATATGCATAAAAATTATCAAGTTTTTAATGATTTTACTATTTTTTCTATACATAACAATGCAAAGACAGACTTACCTGATTGGAGCGCCATCTATTGGATTTATTTGAACTACGATACCCCTCCGGATGCTAAGAGAACAAAAAGAGTGGGGGCTATGAACAGGGCTGCCTATTATTTTTTCATTCAATTTTTGCAAAAATAATGTAAAGATTAGTACAAAATGATGAATGATAAGCGGAAATCTATTTGATAAACGTAAATTTTTTTGCAAAAATAAAATATCTTGACGTAGAATGGGTCGAATGGGATAAAATTTGATGGAGAGTGAAGCTTGATAGTTGTGGAATGCAGAAAAAATAAGAATCAGTGTTGAAAATAATTTTGCTTTTTAGGAAATTTTGTTGAAAAATGAAAACTTTTATGGCAATACTTAGTTCAATGTTCAAAAAAAATTTTAAGTGTTGATTTCTACATGCTATAGTAAAAAAAATTAAATATTACAGCATATGCATTAATGAAAATTCATAAAATTGAGAAAAATCAAGTTTTCCCGCTTGGAAAATTCATTGAAAACAATGAAAGTTAGTTAAACTTAGTTTGAGCGTAATTTGCAAAAATTCTTAACATTCCTTATACATGGTTTAAATAGGATATAACTCTATATATCAAAATAGGAATTTCTATCAAAAGATGAATTTTCAGAAAAATAGATAAATTTTTAGCAAAGAAAGATTTCAGTTAAATTCTCAACACCAAAATATGGTGTTTAAAAAAAAAGTGGATTTTAAATCAAGTAGTTGAATTTTATACAACACTTAATGAATTCTCAAGCTAAGAATACGAAATTTTAACAAAACACATTTAATTTTCAATAAAAAAGGATATTTTTTTTTTACAAAAAAGTTAAATTTAAATAAAGTAGTTGAATTTTTAACCAAAAAGGTTTTTTAATACTTAATCAACATTAGTTGAATTCACCCAAAAAGATAAATATCTAACAAAATAGCTTAATTTTCTATGAAAAAGATGGCATTTTACAAAAAAATAATATGAATTTTCAACCAAAAAGTACACTGTTTAACCCAAAAAGAATACTAAGCCTACAATAATACTATTTGGACTTTGCTAAAGCCAGGAAGACGATTTTTTTAGAAGTCTTTTGAATTTTCAAAATAAAAGTTCATTTTTTAATAATTCTTGGATAAAAAAATGAATGCCCAATACAAATGGGCAAATTTTCTATTCATAACAGTTTAATTTTTGAAAAAAAGTATTTTTTAACAAAATCGTGGAATTATTAACTGGCAAAAATGAATTTTTGACAAATAATTTAATTGCTAAATAGGAAAGATGTCTGCTACAAAACAAGAATTATTTTACATGCAAAATTACGAATTTTTGACGAAAAAAAGTGATTTTTTAAACAAAATAGTGGAAGATTGAACTTAAAGAGATGAATTTTCAACCACAAATGTTCAAATTCTCAGAGAAATTAGTATAAACTTTAAAAAAAATACAAAAAGTTGAACTTTGAAGCTAAAACAAATAATCTTTTTGAAAGACAGTTGAATTTTCAACAAAAAAATAAATGACAAATAAGAAAGATGAATTTTCAATCAAAAAGGAAGAATTTTTTTTAATGTTAACTTTCAATGAAAAATATCATTAAAAAAAAATAGTATAAGTTTTAACACGCAAAGATTAATTTTCGACAACAAATGTAATTATTAAGTAAGAAAGATGCTTTTTATACCGAAAAAGTGGAGTGGGACGATGGACGTGGGGGCTAAAGCGCAGGCTTTGGACCCACTCTGTCGGCTTGCGGGTTCGATTCCCGCCTCGCACTCTGGAAGAG
>JAAAKG020009394.1:0-21127 GCA_010014905.2 Druon quercuslanigerum
GTTAAACATTGATATTTTTTTAGTTCGAAAATCAACTATTTGGTTGAAAATTTAGCTTTTATACTTTTAAAAAATGTGTTCATGTATTTTGTTGAAAAATCGTCTTTTTTGTAGAAAACTAATATTTTTTAAAAATTCACCCATTTTTATGAAAATTCAACTATTCCAGATAAAAATTGATCATTTTAATTAAAAATTTATCTTTTTTATTAGAAATTCAAATGTTCCAATTGAAAATTCATCATTTTAGTTCAACATACATCATTTTGGATGAATGTTAATTTTTTTAACTGAAAATTTAGCTATTCCATTTTTATTTGAAAGTGGAGCCTTTTTTGTTCAAAATTCAACTGTTTGATTAAAAATTAAACTATTTCGTTGATAATTCATGTATTTTGTTAAAAATTGTTTATTATTTTTGGCACAGAATAAATTTTTTGTTTGAAAATTCATCTTTTTGAAACGAAAATTTAATTAATTAGTTAAAATTTAAACACTCTTGTTAAAACTTTATTTTTATTGGTTTATTTAATTTGTTGTTTCTTTCGCTAAAAATTGTTTTTTTACTGAAAATTTAAATATTCCAGTTGAAAATGTGACTTATGTTGAATTTTTTTTTGGTAATTAAATTTTTTGAAAAATCGTCTTTTTGGCAGAAAATTAATCTCCTTGTTTTGAAATTCATCTTTTTAATCGAAAATTAAACTATTCCAGTTCAAAATTCATAATTTTAGTTAAAAATTCATTTTTTTTAGTTAAAATTTAAACTATTTCATTGATAATTCATGTTTTTTTTTTTTGAAAAATCGTCTTTTTTTGGTAGAAAATTAATCTTTTTGATTGAAAATTCTGTAATAGATTTAAATATTCTTCATTTAAGTTAAAAATTCATCTTTTTGTTTTAAAATTCGTCTATTCTTATCATTTAAAGCAAAAATATTTAATTTTCAACCCAAAATAGCACCGAAATGATGAATCTTTAACCAAAAAGACAAATTTTCAACAATGTAGTTGCATTTCTAACTGAAAATATCAATTTATCACAAAAAAATGTATTTTCATCTAAATAGATGAATTTTCCATCCAGAAGTTAAATTTCTGATCAAAAAACAAGATTTCTTAACGAAAAATATGATAGTCGATAATTCAATTAAAATTTGTTATTATTTCATTTTAAAAAAGAGTTCAATTTATTCGAAACATACTAATTTACCACAGCATTTTTGAATTTTTAACCAAACAATTGAATTTTTAATACGAAACTATACCTTTTTAACATAAGCAAGAATTATTTTGTACCAGGTAATTTAATTTTCTACCAAAAACATGAATTTTCATCAAAAAAATATGTATTTAACAAATTTCAGTTGATTCCAACCAGATAAAAATAATTCTGAACAAAAAATTTAATAATTTTAACAAAATTGTTGAATCCTCAACCAAAACAGTTGCATTTTTAAACAAAAAAGATGAAGTTTCTACCAAAAGAAATGAGCTTTTAAATATAAAAGATTTTTTATTTAAGATAGTAATAAGATTTCTACCAAGTTCTGAAATTTTTAATTACAAAAGACGTATTTTCTACAAAGCAGTTAAATGTTCAAAAACAAAATAATTGAGCTTTTAACAAAAAGGATGACATTTTAACAAAATGTTGAATATGCAACAAATTAATTTCATTTTACTCAAATATTAAAATTTTCAATCATAAGAGATAAATGCTTCAACAAAAATATAATAATAAACTTTTCAATCTAAAAGAATGAACTTTCAACGAAAAATATTTATATAAACATTAATATTGATGGTTTATATTAATTCATTGTAGAATAATATTTATATACTGTTTTCATTTCATTATAGTAATGTTAATATTAACATTAAATGTTTTAATTGTATACTTAATAGCATTTTTGCAACATTTTAAAATTGTCTGCCTTAATATTTGACATTTTTGACACTTTAAAATTTTTTAAAGTTTCATGAAACTGTAAAGCCTTAATATTATTGGTCATTAATACCTAATTATCGACACGTTATTGTAGATAAGAAACTTGTTTTTCAAGCTTAAAAT
Source organism: Druon quercuslanigerum (assembly GCA_010014905.2). Taxonomy (NCBI): domain Eukaryota; kingdom Metazoa; phylum Arthropoda; class Insecta; order Hymenoptera; family Cynipidae; genus Druon; species Druon quercuslanigerum. Next base: position 2,075 of record JAAAKG020009394.1, read on the forward strand.
TTTCAAGAAGCGGAATCGTTTTTTTTTATAGAATATTCTTTATTATGAATTATTAAAATAATTCATGTTTAACAAATTTTGCAGAGGTATAGGAAACATTCTCGTATGAATTCGGGTCTAAATCGACCTACTTCGCCAAATGAGCTCTTGCAGAATTTTCCAAATCTTAGAAAAGTCAAATCTCCAACTAATAATGGACCAGCAGGTGAAATTTTACAATAGAGAGATACAGGCCTCACAGAACTTCCCCTATCCCCCCTATTGTTACTTATTTTCCCCCGTAATATAATTTTTTAAATGATCATGAAATTATAGCTTCCAAGAGTCAGGGTTTTTCAAAAATAAAACAGCAAATCAGGGAATTTCTGTAATAAGTGTTAGTGATACGGTGAAAACAGAGCAAAATTATTTGTTGACTGGGAATTTTACAAATTTTTAGAAAAAAAATGTGTCCAACTTTAATTTTAACCGTTTTTTAAATCAATATTGAAATTGTTATATTTTTCAAATATGATGTTATTCAGTTCAGAATGCTTTAATTCGTAAATCTTTCATTTTTTAAATTTTCCATTTTAGATTTTTAATTTTTAAACTTACATTTTAATTTAAAGAGTTTTAAAATTTATTAGCGTGAAAATGGAAGATTTCGGATTAAAAACATTTTTAGTTGCTCAACTATGAGTATTAAATATTTTAAATATTATTTTTATTCAAATTTTATTTCAATCTAAAATATTCCATTTTTGAATAATGCAATTTGAAAATTTCCTATTAGGAAAAAGAACAATTACTTAATATTTAGAATCATCTGACTCTTCAATTAAATCTAGTAATTTTAAACTCAAAAACTCAAAACTAAAGAAAAAAACAAAACTTTGAACGTTGAAATTTTAGTTGTTCTATTTTAAGAAATTTCGTTTATAATTCAAATTGTTGAATTTTTATGTATAAATAACATTTTTTCATCTATTATTCTTTGGAAAAAATTTAGTAAGTTAAAATATTTAGAGCTTTTCAACAAATTTAAAATTAAGTTAAAATTTTTAATGATTTCAAATAATTTAAACGAAGTATCTACGAAAAAACCCTGCTATTCGTGCCAAAATTTCGGTGCAAATAGTCCACGGTCTAATTTGAAACCAAATTTAGATTTTGGCAAATTTTGAGAAAAAAATTTTAATACCTTTTTAGGAATTTTGAAAGGCTTCAGAAGAATAGTTTAGAAAATTTTACAAAATTATAAAAAAATGAATGTGGAAGATTATGAGGAAAGATTTTTAATTTTGCAGAACTTAAAAAAATGTTAAGACAAATTAGAATAATTTTAAAAGATGTTTAGAAGTTTAAAAAAAATTAAAACAATAATTTCAAATATGAAAAAATTTAAAACAACATGTAAATATTTAAATATTTTTATATACAAATTTTGAGGCATTTTAAAGATTTTTAATCTACTTAAAATTAAATTAATTTAACTTTTAATGTAAGAAGTGTTCAGTTCATAAGAAAATGCAATCCTTCAATTTTTAATGTTACTAGCTTAAAAAATGTTAGAATGATATAATTTAAAAAAATTTGAAATGAATCGATTGATTTTTCAATTTAGAGCTTTAAAAATGATACTGTGGATTTATATTTTTGGAACTAAATCTAAATCTGAATCTTTGAACTCTATAATTTATAAAAGTATAGAATTTTTAATTTGACAGTTTAAAGTTGAAAAGTGTTGATAAAAAACATTTATCATTTAATATTTATTAAAATATTTAGAAGTTCTTAACAAATTTCGAAAGTAATTTTCAATTTAAAACAAATCAAACTTGATTGTTTTTAAATTTCAATTTGTTTTTTTTATTAATTTCATTGAATTATTCTCGTTTGCCTCACATTGCTATACATTCACTCAGATTCTACTGAAATAGATTGATTTTTTGGATTTTAAACATGTTTTCCAAATTATTTGAATTGTTTTGTAGTCAGTTGTCACTTTTTCTGGGGTATTTTTTTTTAATTCATCCTGAATTTTTATTTCTTGACCCTAAATTCTTTTGAATTCTTCTGAATTCACTCAGTTCTACTCAATTAAATGTATTTTTGAATAGTATGTGTTTAAATTTAAATTTTACTGAAAAAAATGGATTTTTTTCTCGATTATTAACCATTTTTCTAAGTTATTTAAATTCTTTCGAATTTTTTGTAGTCATGAGTTTTTTTATTACAAATTAATATGGTTTTAAAAATTTGTAGAGATTTTCAATTATTATTTATTTTTTTCATCCTGAATTTTTATTAATTGATCCTATGATGTTTTAAATTCTTTTGAATTCTTTTGAATTCTACTCAATTCAATGGGTTTTTAAAAGTTGTTATTTAATTGCTCCTGAATTTTTTTAAGGTTACCTTCAATTCTTAGGATTTTCATCAATTTTTGTTATATTATCCCTCATTTTTCTAAACTCATTTGAAACTTACTCAGTTTTTCTCCTTTCCCTTAAATTTCTCGAAGTCCAAACAAATTTGATTAAAATAATAGACATATTTAGATTTTTAACCATTTTTTTAATTTATCTGAAATCTTTTCAATTGTTTTGTACTCATTAGTCATTTTTTAATATAAATTTATATGGTTAAAAGGTTTTTAGAGATTTTCAATTATTTTTTGGAATTCATTCTGAATTCTTATTAATTTACCCTAAATTCTTTTAAATTCTTTTAAATTCTTCTAAATTCACTCAATTTTAGTCAGTTCAATGTATTTAAAATTTTTTTTGCTTAATTTATATTGAAATCTAAAACTCTTTTTGAACTATTAGGCATTTCATAAAATTCTTTTGAATTCCCTTGAATTTTTCTAAGGATATTTCAAAATTACTGAATTTAATTAAGTTTTTTTATATTTTTAAATTGTTTTCAATTCATTTCAATTTTTTTAAATTCAGTTTTATTTTTTATGAATTTCATCGAATTATCCTCATTTCGCTTAAATTACTCTAAATTCACTTAAATTGTACTGAAACAAATGGATTTTTTTGTTTAAAAATATTTTTCTAAACTATTTGAATTCTTTTGGGTTTTTTGGAGTCAGTAGGCACCTTTTTGGTTAGAAATTAATTGGGTTTAAAAGATTTGAAGAGATTTGCGATTATTTTTAGAAGTCATCCTGAATTCATGTTAATTTACCATGAATTATTTTAAATCATTTTGAATCCTTTTAATTTAATCAATTTCACTAAATTGAATGGATTAAAAAAATTTTTGTTTAATTCATATAGAAGCCTGAACCTCTCCTTGAATTATTAGTAATTTAATAAAATTCTTTTGAATTCTCTCCAATTTTTCTGACGTTATTTCAAATTTACTGAATTCAATGAAGTTTTTTTATATTTTTAAATTGTTTTTAATTCGTTCAAATTTGTCTGAATACATCTTTAATTTTTATGAATTTCATTCAATCCTTCTAGTTTATTCCAATTTTACGGGAATGAATGTAATTTTGTTGATTGTGAAATTATTTCCTATTTATTTGAATTCTTGTTATAATGATTTTATAATATTAAAAAAATTTTGAACTTTTCAAAAAGAGTTCACATATTTCAAAGACTCAAAAAGGATTCAAGAATTTAAAAAGGGCTTATAGACAAGACTTCAAATATTTCACAAAAATTTCATACAGATTTTAAAATATTTTAAAGATTGTAAACGATTTCAAATTTGTTGAAAAGATTTCAAATATTCTACAAAGGTTTCGAACATTTCACAAATATTTTTAAGAATTTTACAAAGATTTTACCAAAATTTGTAAAGATTTTAAAAGATTTCAAGAAATTTGAGAAGATTTCGAAAGATTTCATTGATTTTAAACGAACACAAAAGTTTTCACAAACAAAGATGAAAGAAAATTTTCACAAATATTTCAAAGATTTCCACAAATTTCACAAAGATTTCGAAGAATTCAAGGATTTCAAAGGTTAAAATTCTTTTTGAAACATTTCAAACGATTTCAAAAATATTTCAACTGTTTTAATGATTTCAAATAAATATAAAAGACTGAAGATTTCAAAACATTTTAAAGATTATAAACTATTTCAAATTTGTTTAGAATATTTCAAATATTTTACAAAGATTTTGAACATTTTGCAAATATTTCAGAAAGATTTCAACAATTTTACGAATATTGTAGTATATTTTAAAAGATTTCATAAAGATGTCAAATATTTCTATGATTTCACAAAAATACAAAATATTTCCAAAAATGTCAAAGATTTCATAAAAAATTCATAAAGATTTCAAATTTAGAGATTTTGAAAAGGGTACAGTAGACCAGATTTCAAAGATTTCAAAAGAATTTAAAGATTTTAAAAGATTTCAGTTTTTAAAACAATTATTTCAAATTTTTTAGAAGATGTCAAAAAGATTTCCAATCTTTTAATGCTTTCAAGTGAATACAATATATTTCACAACGTTTTTTTTTTAAGTTTCATAGTAGACCAGATTTCAAGGATTTCAAATAATTTCAAAGATTTTAAATAATTTCAAAAGATTTCCAATACTTCAATAATTTCAAATGAACACAAAAGATTTTAGAAAGATTTCACAAATTAAGAGATTTTAAATGAGTTTACAATTTTTTAGAAAGTTTCAACATTTTTCAATAAAGTTTTAAATATTTCCGTAATTTAAAATATTTTCAAAAATTTCACAAATATTTCAAAGATTTCATCAAATTTCCAACATTTCGAAATTTCAAGATTTCACGAAGATTTTAAATACTTCAAAAGATTTCAATGAATTCACAAAGATTTAAAAAAATTCACAAAGATTTAAAAAATGTCAAGGATTCAAAGACTTTACAAAGGTTTCAAAATATTCCCAAAAGTTTCACAAAGAGAACTTAGATTTGGAAAAAAGTAAGGAATTTGTTTTATTATGAATCTGCTTTCCTTAGAAATTGTTGACCAATAAAAAAATTACATGTTTCATCTTTTACATGTATAACAAAAAGTTATTTAAATATTTCATGTAAAACAAAACGAGACCTGGAAAAACTTGATTTTTGACCTGAAAACCCCGGAAAAGACTTTTAATTTTATTCTTAGGAATCGCTTGGCATCCTGCTATATTTTATCGCATGGGAACTGTGAGGCCTGGAGATATTTTAACCCATTTATTCACTTATTTATGTTCCCTTTGTTTAAAAGATCGGACACAATTCGATTTGGCGAGCATCCCTAAAATATTTTTAAGTCCGAACCTTGATCTCTCGAAGAAAGACAATTTTGACGCAGTATTTCCCTTTGCGAAAGATGGTTTATTTGATCATAGCGGAAATGTCAGTATCCACGCAAGAACAATGCAAGAACAGGTATTTGAAATCTTTTTTTTTTTACTTTAAATTCAATAAATATTTTCACGAGAAGAACTTTATTTTATATTAAAAATGTTGTCGCTGTCAGTTGAGTCAATATTTGGATATTGTGGAAGTGAGAATAGCGGAGCAAGTGGCTTCCAAATCCCATGCATTTTTTCACGCTATGACGTCTCATGACGCTTTGATGGAACAACTCACCCAGACAATCACGGTTCTGAAAGCACTCAGGAAAAACATTCATCAAATTGATGACAATCTTGTGAAAGATTCTTTCAAGATTGTAAGGTGATTTTTCGTTTGAAATGTTGGAAGCAATCTTTGATTTAATAGTTGCCTTTTTTTATTGACGCGTCGTTTTTCTTTTTTCTTTTAAAGATTGGAACAGGCTAGATCGAATCATCTTCTGGTGCAGGAGAAGTTGAAGTTGATGGCGACTGTTCACCAGAGTCAGCCTATGATTCAATTGTTGCTCTCCACTCCGGATTATGTGGCTGCCCTTGATCTCATTTCGACCACTCAGGAAATTCTTCTACAGGAATTGAACGGAGTACACAGTTTTCGGTAAAAAAAAAACCTTTTAATATAAATCAAGATCATTCATAGAAACTATGTTACCTACCCCTCCTACAAGTAACGAAGCTCTTGGCTATACACGTTGTATAGCCAACTAAAATTATGAATCTTTAACTGCAATAGTAGAATTTTCAGGAAGTATCACCAGATTTCCTGTAATTTTACGGAGTTTTATAATATTTTAGAGTGTCTACCCTATCTGGAAAACCTGGAAGAACCTGGAAATGTCAGAGAATTTTTTTTTTTGAAGTCAGAGAATTTTTTCAAGATCGTAGTTATTTATTTATTTTTTAATTGTAATATCAAATGAAATAACACGCTCTTTTGTTTGAAATCAATTTTTAAACTGATAGTTCAGTTTATTAAGTTTATTCCAAGTGCAACTTGAACTATTTTGTTGAAAATTTGTTTCTTGTTTTTTTGTTATTGAAAATGAATTTTCCTACTTAAAATATAGATATTTAATATTTGGTTGAAAAATTATTTTTGGTTGAAAATTTTGACCTTTTATGATAAATCAATCTTCTGGGCTAAAAATAATCCCTTTTATGGGAAATCCAATGATTGCAGTTGAAGACTCATCAATTTATTTCAAAATTCATGTTTTTGTTTGCAAATTCAACTATTTAACATTTAAGCAATATTTGACTGCTAATTTAATATGAGTAAATTAAGGCCAAATATGTAAAAAAGTAAACATTTTTAATTCTAATTGTTTGATATAGAAACTTTTGAATTGTTAAAATTTCGAAAAGCTTTTAAACTCTTAACGTTATAATTTTTATTGTTCTATCTAAAAAATGATTAATTTAAATTATTTAAGAGTTAATTTTAAACTTTAAATGATGTCACGTAATTTAAACGAAATAGGTAGTTTTTGTTTAGAACTTCTAAACAGATTCTAAAATTAATAGCATTTTTTTCTACAATGTTTAGAAAATCCTCTAAATTAAAAAAAAATCCTTAAAATCTTCCAAGGTCTTTTTGGCTATTTCGGAAATCTCTTTAAAACTTTTTAAATACTGTGTTAAAATAATTTTTCAAAATAAGAAATCATTTTCAATTTTTCCTAGGAATTTAAGAAAATTTTTGCGTTCGTTTGGAGCCTTTCACAATTCTTAAAATGGTTGCAAATTTTTTGTTTGATATCTGTAAAAATCTACATTTTGTTTTAAAGTAGGGTGTGGGTATTTGCATCGAAATTTTGCTAGGAATAGACGAAATTTTAAGGTAAATTTCTTTAATTCGCAGGATATTCTAGAATTCTTAAGACAAATTCAGTTAATTTTAACATTTATGTAGGAAATTTTCAAATTTAATAGTTTTTCAAGTATGGATAACTATTTAAAATGAAAATAATTTAACTTCTAATTTAAGAACTTTTAAGTTAAAAAAATTAATTTTTCATGTTTCTAGCCTAAAATAACTTCATAATATAATTTTGAAAATTTTAAAGTTTATAGATTTAGTTGCATTTCATTTAAAACTGTTCAGTTGAAAAGTGTGACTACCTTCTAGTTTATACGTGTTAATTATTGATTAATTGAATACACAAATTTTTAATTTAAAAACATTTAAACTTCAATTTTAAAAGTTTACAATTCAAGAGTATCACTTTGAATTTAATAGGTATATTATCAGCTTAAAAAATAATAATTTTTAACGAAAAAAAAGAACTTAAAAAATAGCTCAGTTTTCTACTAAAGAGATACATTTTGTGTTAAAAGGATGTATTTTCAACCCAAAAAATTAATTTTCAACAAAAGCGTTTAAATTTCTAACAATTAATTAAATTTCCAGTCCAAAAAAGACAAATTCTGAACTAAAAATGTAATAGTTGATATTTTACCCATTTTTTTTTAATTTGTAACAAAAAATAATTTAATTTGACTATAGAGAACGCATTTTCAACAAAGTACAGGTATTTTTAACCAGATACTTCAATTTTGAACTAAAAGCGATTAAGTTTCAACCAAAAAAAGAAAAGTTAAATTTTCAGTTAACAAAATTATTTTTAAACCAAAAAAAACGTTAAACAAAATATTTCGTTTTTTTAACCAAAGACCTAAATTTACAATTAAAATGACAAATCTTCAACAAAAGAAATTAAGTGAAAAAAAAGAGTTTAACTTTCAACTAAGTAATTAAATTTTCATTGCCAAAAAAGAACAGTTCTGAACAAAAAAATGCAGTAGTTTTATTTCAACCAAAATAGATTAATTTTTTAGTAATTTAATTTTCAATTAAAAAATTAATTTCAAACAAAGAAAATCTTCAACTAAATAGTTATATTTACGCGTTTTTTTCTTGTTTAAATAAAGTTGAGAATATAATTTTCGCGAAGCTAAAAAGGATACGATATCAGGGTGTCTACTCAAATCATGGGAAAAAATTCCCTGAAAATTTCATGTTTTTTCCAGGTATCTCAAGTCATTTCAAGGTATAATTTTCCACAGTACAGAGTTATTTAAAATGTTTTGTATTATTATGTTTTATTATGTTTATTATTATTATGTTTTATGTAGTTTTATATAGTCTTTTATTATGTTTTGTATAGTTGTGTTAGTTTAATATAAATAATGGTTTTCTTCCGTTACTAAGGTTTTAATTCATACTTTTAATTTAGAAAGCTTTCACAACTTATATTATAAGATAATCTTAAAAATATTTGATCATCGGTTAGCTAAATAATTATAAAATTCTAAAAGCAACAATTCATTTTTTTAATTTGTCTCGTAAGTATAAACTGGTTGAATTTCAACTAAATAATATAAATTTTCAATCAGAAAGATTGAATTTTGAACAAAAAATATCAGTTTTTGACCAAAAATCAAATAGTTGCATTTTCAGTTGAAATAATTATTTTTCCGCAAAAAAACAACAATTTTACAACAAAATTAATGCATTTTCAATTAAAATGATGAATCTGCAATTGTGTAATCAATATTTAAAAAAAAGAGTTTAACTTTCAACAACGTAGTTTTATTTTCAACCAGAAATATGAATTTTCAAATGAATTCACGAATAGTTAACTAGAGGACTTAAATTTTCAAAGCAAAAGGCGCATTTTTGAACAAGAAGATAAATTTTCTATTAAAAAATATAATTTTTCAACAAAAATACACGAATGTTCAATGAGATAGGTGAATTTAGGTCTAAAAAGATCAATTGTTAACCGTTAATCGAATTGTTAAATTTACATGTGAAAAAATTAATTTTTAACAAAGAAAATTAAGAATGTGTAACAAAATAGTTAAATTTTCCGTCAAAGTGGTGAATTTCCAACTAAAATGACGAATCTTTCATTTATAATGTTTGAACTTTAAATCAAAAAGATAAATTTTCAAATAAAATAATGAGTGTCCATCTAAAATATTTTAATTTCCAAACGAAAAAGATGAATTTTCAATGAAGATTAATTTTCAACCAGAAATGATCATCTTTTTGATTGAACATTAGTTTTTTTAACTGAAACATTTTACTTTTTAATTTTTAGTTAACAATATGGTTAAAATCCATATTTTTGTTTAAATTTAATCTATTACATCTGAACATTTATAATTTTAATTGAAAATGTATGACTTAGGTCGTAAATTTTTTGTTTTTTTGCAGAAACTTAATTATTTTAACTGGGAATTTAACTATTTGATTTATGGTTAAAAGAGATATTTTTTTTGTTCAAAACTTAATGTATTTGGTTGAAAATTTATCTTATTTAGTTTAAATTCAACCATTTTATACTTTAGAAACAAATTCAAGAAATTAATTGTTGTTTTTAGTATTATTTAATTATTTAGTTAACCGGTGATGCAAATATATTTAAGAATATCTCATAATGTAAGTTGTGAAAGCTTTTGAATTTAAACGAATGAATTAAAACCTTTGCAACTGAAAAACAAACATTATTTATATTAAACTCGCAAAATTGTATGCATATTTCGAACTCCTTATTTTAAATAATACGTAAAAATTTAATGTAAAAATTATGGAAAAAACTTGAGATACCTGGAAAAAAACTTGGTATTTTCAGGGCATTTTCTTCCATGATGTTAGTAGACACTCTGATATCGTATCCTTTTTAACTTCGCGGAAATTCTATTCCTAAATTTATTTAAACAAGATAAAAACGCGTACATTTATCTATTGTGTTGAAAATTTGTATTGTTTAAAATTAGTTTTTTAACTGAAAATTAATCTGCTCTATTTCTGATTTGACATTGATCGCTTTTAGTTAAGAATTTATGTATTTTTTTGAAAATTCGTTCTTTTTGGTAAAAATGATTCTTCTTGGCAGAGTTCGCAAATTATTTTCTCTCTTGACTGAAAAATCTTTCTCAGTTTAATATTCAACTCATCTGAAAAAATCGTCCTTTTTAGTTTAATTCAACTCTGTTTTATTAAAAATTTCAATATTTTTTGGTTGAAATATAACTACTACATTCTCTTGTTCAGAATTGTTCTTCTTGTTAATTAAAATTTAATTACTTGGTTGAAAGCTAAACTGTTTTTTTAAGTATGTTCCCTATGGTCAAATTATATTATATTTACTAAATTTTTTTTAATTGGTTAAAATATCAAATAGTACATTCATCGTTTAGAATTCATCTTTTTTGAATTTAAAATTTAATTATTTAGCAGAAATTTAAACTCTTTTATTAAAAATTCATTTTTTGTTGAAAATTCGTCATTTTAATAAAAAATGTATCCCTTTGGTGGAGAACTGAGCTATTTTTGGAAATTTCTTTTTCTCTTTGACTAAAAATTAATTTTTTTACTGAGAATGTAACTATTCCTGTTAAAAATTTAACTATTTTGTTAAAAATTATTTTTTTCGTATTTGAAATTTTTACTTAGCTGAAAATGTAACTATTCCAATTAAATATTTCATTATTTTAGTTAAAAATTCATATCTATGCTTGAAAATTAATTTATTTTCCTTTTCAAGTTCAAAATGCATCTATTTTGTTAGAAATTAATCTTCTTAGTTAAAAATTTAATTAATCTAGTTAATGAATCATAATTTTAGGTAAAACTTTATCTTTTATTTTAAAATTCGACTATTCATTTTAAAGATTTATTTTTTTAGTCAAAAAATTATCGCTTCGTTTGAAAACTTTAATTTAAAAAATTTTTTTTCTGGTTGAAAAATGTTTTTAACCCAAAAATGTAACTATTCCAATGAATTATTTCATAATTTTAATTAAAATTCATCTTTTTGGTTGAAATATAATTTTTTAAATGAAAATATAAGAATTTTATGTGTAGTTGACAATTTTATGATTAAGAGTAAGATTGGACTTTTTTAAATTTGTTTTCATCCTATTGGCTTAAAATTATTCTATTCGAGTTAAATATTCAATTCTTTAAGTTAAAAATTCATTGTTTTGGTTGCAAATTTGTTGTTTTGTGTGTGAAAAATTGTTTACAACTGAAAGTTAAACTTTTGGTTGAAAAATTATCTTTTTTCGTTGAAAATTCAACTATTTTGTTGAGAATTTATATATTTATATAAAACTATATACTATATAGTTTAATTTTTGACAAAAGTATGGAATTTTCACCAAAAAGATTAATTTTCGATCAAATATTGGCATTTTTGACTAAAAAATATGGTTTATACGAAGATACGAATTTTCAAACAAAACAAACGTATTTTCCATAAAACAGTTGAATTTTTAACCCGAAAATTAGCATTTTAAACATTATTGTTAATTTTCAGCTATATATTCTAATTTTCTACCAAGTTGTTAAATTTGAAGCAAAAAAAAAACAATTTTTCTACAAACCAGTTCGTCAACGAAACCTATAATAGTTTATATTTCAACGGAAAAATATTTTTTATTTGAAACAAAAACAGTTGAATTCAACCAATGAAGTAGAGTTTTTAACTTAAAAGTTAAATCTTAAACAAAATACATAGATGCATTTTCAGCTAAATAGTTTAATTTTCAAATAGAAAAGATAGACTCGCAACAAACAGTGTAACTGATTATATTTCAACCAAAAATAATTTTTGTTTAAATAAGAAAACCGTTGAATGCGATATAAAAGTACGAATATTTAAAAAAATAGTTCAAGTTTAAACCAACGAGATATGTTTTTAACTGAGAAGATTAATTCTTTACTAAAAAAAAACGAATTTTTAACGGAATAGATGAATTTTTAACAAAAAGGTTGAAATTTTAACTAAAAAATGAAAATTTTGTACCAAAAAAGATTCGAAGTTTCAGTAAAATAATTCAATTTTCCATCAAAGAGGTGCACTTTAAACAAAAAAGATAAATTTTTTACAACTCTGTCCCAGTTGTTCATTTTTTGACAAAAAAAGATGAGTTGTAACAAAATAGTTGCATTTTCAAGAAAATAATTATATTTTTAACGAAAACAAAAATTTAAATAAAAAATCAAGGGAAAAAATCCCATGCTAAATGTAGGCATTTTTGTCTATTCATTTGTATCTCTTTTCAGACATTTGGGATCACAGTTAAGCGAGATGGAAAAACTAGTTGATAAAATGTTATCGACAGAATTTGAAAGATACGCAACTGCGGATTTAAATCGACCTTTAGGAGGAGACAATAGTGTTCTAGATGGGGTAAATATAATTTATTTAAGACATTTTTTTTATTTACAGGTGAAATTGTTCTTGAGGTGAATTGATTCCAGGACCTGCGGGCCGGTTTTATACATTTCTAGACATTAAAAAAAAAGATGGATTGCTCTTTCAGATATTTTGAAGCTGCATTTGGTTCCCCGACTTCAAGTTTTGGTGGTACTGTGTATGTTATAGAATGATTGAAAGGCAATCAAAGTGTGGAATTATCTGGAGAAAGTGTGTGTAAATGCATATTCTAGATTTTTTAAATTTATTTACAGGCTTTATTTGTTTTTCAATATAAATTTGATTGAGAAATTCGCTTTCTGCTTGTTTTCCATACAAATTTTCTTTGTTGAAATTGAGAGTATCTGCTAACAAGGAATAAAAAAAACCGGAAATACAAATTCAATCCAGATATTAAATTTGAAGTTCGTGAAAACACGAAATTTTTCTTAAGATTTTTGGAACAATTTGTTAATGATTTCATTTTTGAAAAATTAATATTAACAGTATGATAGTATATATAATAATTAATTATATATTAGGAAAAAAATTTTAATTACATTACAAAATAGAAGAAAATTTAAAGACTATTTTTCTAATTAAGTAGTTTTTATTTATTTGAGGAAAAAGTAGCAATTATTTTAAAAGATATTCAGAAGATTTAGAAATGTATACAACATTTTCAAAGTTAGAAAAAAATCGAATAACCTTAAAATATATTTTAAAGTTTTGAAAAGATTAAGAAATAATTAAATTTTTGTAATATTACAAAAAATGTAAAGCAAATATAAGTTTCTGATGATTTCGAAGCTTTCTTGTAATTGTTTTCTTTCTCCTTCTTGTAATTTCTTGTAATTTTGATGCATTACAAAATACAAGAAAATTTTAGAATAATTTTTTTAATCAAGCCCATTTTTTTGTAATTTGAGGAAACATAAGCATCATTTTAAAAGATATTTATGTGATATAAAAATTAATTAAAAAAAATTTTTAAATTAGGAAAAATTCGATTAATCCTAAAAGATATTTAGAAGTTTTGAAAAGATTCAAAACCTATACAAAAATTTAAATATTACAAAAAATTTAAAGCAAATCTAAGTTTCTGATGGTTTCGAAGCTTTCTTATAATTTAATGCATTACAAAATACAAAAAGATTTTAAGACCATTTTTTTAATTTGAGGAAAAATAACAATCAGTTTAAAAGATATTTAGATTTAAAAATTTATACATTTTTTTAAATTAGGAAAAATTTGAATAATCTTAAAAGATATTTAAAAGCTTTGAAAAGATTAAAAACTAATAACATTTTTTTATAATTACCAAAAAATTAAAGCACATTTAAGTTTCTGATGATTCCGAAGCTTTTCAAGAATTTTGAAAGGTTTCAAGAAAACGAAAATCTTTTGTTAAGAATCTTAGGTAAAGTATAAATTATTTTTTATTTTGGAAAATTTTGAGGAAAATTAAAAAAAAAATGTCTTCGGTTGAAGATTGAACTATTTTTTGAAAATTATTTTTATCTGGTGAAATTCAACTGTAATTTGTCAAAAATTCATTTTTTGTACATTTATGTATGAAATTTAATATATTTGATTAAAAACTCTTATTTTTCATATTTCATATTAATAATCTTGATTACAAATTCCTCCCTTTGGAAGAAAATTCAATTACTTAATGGAAAATGGTTTTCGTTGTTAAAAATTCATATTTTCTATGGAAAATTGAACCATTTAGTTTTAAAAATTGTCTTTTTTGATGAATTCCTATTTTTTTTATTTGAAACATGAACTGTTATGTTTTTAGTTGAAAATTTATGGATTTTGGTTAAAAATTGAACTACCTGTTTTAAACTAAACTTTTTTGCTGAAAATTCATATTTTCTTATTAAAAATTATACTACTTTGTCCACAATACGCCTTTTCGAAAAATAATTAAAAAATTTGTAAATATTGTAAAAAACTTAAAACAGAATAATAGTAATAAATTTCGACACCATTAATTTAAAAATATTATTTTCTTTGCATATAATAAGACGTGATTTGGTGGGCAAAAATAGTAGGCATCCTGAAACTAAATCAGTTTATTGTTAAATTAAAATTTTTACAGTATATTTATTTATAATTTTACATTTATTTTTATTGTTTTTTCTAAACTACTTCTAAATTACTTTTAAAATCATTTTCTAAATGTAAATTCAAAAAGTAAGTGTTTTTCAGTTTACTTAGACCATCGCTTTCTAGTTAATTGAGATTTCAATTGCTTTCAATGTCAGAATATTCTTTCTTCTTTTTAATTTCAGTCTGCTACAATTTCTTTGAAATTTCCATAAACTAGTTTTAAAATTAATAGAAAATATTTGATTTAGAATCTTGGAAAACTCTTGATAAAATTATATTTAATTAGAACAAAATTTTATTTAAATTTATGTAAATTTGATACATCTCCTCTGGAATTTGTACAGACTTTGCTTTTTCTTTTTGCAGAATTTTGTATAATTTTGGAATACCTACATTCAAGCTTTTAGATATTAAATTTATGAAAAGTTTAAAACTTCGTAAAGAGTTGGTAAAATTGATGACTGAAGAATCCTCAAAAATAACATTTCAACTCTTTAAAAGTAACAAAAAAAAAATATTGAAAAAAAGAAAATTTAAAAAAAAATAAAATTGACTTCGTAATTTAATTTATTGAAATTAATTCAATAGTTAAATTAATAATTAATTTAAATTCATATCATTTGTAATATTGCCGAATTTAAACATTTCGTCAATACATAATTTCCGAATTAAAATATTCCAGATTATTAAAATTGTCGACGTTCTATTATTTAACAATTTTATCATTGTTTAGATTTTGGAATTTTTATCATTAGAAGATTTTTCTATATTAGCAATTGGATAGTGTCGGACATTTTAAAATGTCGGCAATTTTATTTCTCGAATTTTTAAGTTAGGGAATATTATAAACTACCAGGGATTTTAAATTTACGGCAATTTTATACTTGCACCAATGTTATTTTTGAGAATTTTTTAGTTGTTCCCCTTTGAAAATTGTATAATTTCAAATTATAAATGTTAAAAATTAAGCAAGTCAATATTTGGAATGAAAAAAATTTAATGTTCTTAGTTTCTTAACATTTAAGAGGCGATTTACAAATTTTATTTACCTAAACTTAAAGAAATTGTGAATATAATTTTGGATTGGAATGCTTAAAATTTTTTTATTGAAACGTTGAAAATGTTTTAAAATGATTCATTTCCTGTTAAAGAATTTTCAATTCATATTTTTAATTGATTTTGTTCAGATTCAATAAATGAAGAAGTTGACAATAAAGCAATCATATTTGAAAATTTTTAATTTTAAAAACTTCACATTGAACGCTTATAATTTAAAATTATTTGATTATTAATTATTTTTTAAATTTAAGTGCACAATAAAAGCATTTGTATTTCGAAGAATTATGACAAAAAACTTGGTTCTTGATTCTTTCAATTTTTTGAAATCTCATTTGCTTTTTAAACGAGATTATTTATTTATTTTAAAATTTCGTTGAAATTCGTCAATCCCTTATATTTCCTTCGTAATTTGCAAAAACCGTTACTGTTAACTAAAAGTATTCCTTTTATAATCTGGAAAAAAAATCGTTTAAAGAATCTATTTAAGTACAAAAAAATAACATTGGAATTTTCAAATTTTTGTGAAATTTCGTCTAAAATTTAAAAGAAATGGCTCTGCTGTAATTTTAGTACAAGTCCTCTCAATTTTCACAGACTTTAAATCTGATTTTTACATAGATTTTGCCTCTTATTTGCAAAAAATTGTGTAAGAATTTTAAGAAAATGCAATCATAACTTTTGTTCGAGGCATTTTAGAACTTTGAAATAATTACATTGCAATTACTACTAAGTTTAAAACGTAAAAATATTTTTCTGGAATTAGTTTTAAATTTTTCTCATGCCGTTTTCACAGAATATCTATATTATTCCATCGAATAAAAAATTCGAAGCTTACTCAGGGTGGCCGCTGGACCAGGAAACCTGGAAATGACCTTAAATTTATTTTTTGACCGGAAATTTTACAAATTTGTAGAAAAAAAATCCTTCCAAGTTTTACCTTCACCGTTTTTTAAATAATTAGTTATATTGTGATCTTGTTCAATTATGATATCAAAACTAAACTTTGAACGTTACAATTTTAATTGTTTTTTTAACCAAATTTAATTTGTAAATCAAATTGTTGAATTTTTATGTATACGGGTGCTGACAAAATCCGACAATTCGAAGGATAAAAATCATTTCCTAGGTAAATTGAAAATTATTTCTTTATTTTAATAAACTAATTTTAAGAGAATATTTAAAAAGATTTAAAAAATTCTGAAAAATGAATGTGGGAGAGTTTAGTAAAATTTCTTTAATTTGGCAGAATTAAAAAAAAATAATTTGAAAGAATGTAAAACAACATGCAGATGTTCAAGAATTTGAAATCAAATTTCGAAGCATTTTAAGGATTTTTAACCTATTTAAAATAAAAATAATTTGATTTTTAAATTGGACAGAGAATTTACAATTTTTACAAATTTATAATTGGAACTGGAATCTATCCAGAATAATAGTAATTCTTATTTGGGACCGGGAATTTTTAAATTTTAACAAATATCGAGCTTTTTTAATTTACTGGACATTTTGAAAATGAACAAAATTCTGAATTGGAACAGGAGTTGAAATGGGATATTTTCGACAAAAATTAAAATTATGAATTTGAACAGAGAATTACACAGAAAAATTCTAATTCTTAGTTGAAACGTAGAATTTTCGAGAATCATTAAAACTCTGGATTTGAATAGGGAATTTTTAACCAATTCTGAGTTGGAACTGGAATTTATCCAAGAGAATAACAATTATGATTGGAAAATTGAATTAAAAAAAAAACATCTTAATTCTGAGTTTAAACTAAGTATTTTCGAACAAAATTTAAACATTGAATTCAAACAGGAAATTTTACTGCAAATTCTAGTTCTTAGTTGAAATGGAGAATTTTCGAAAAAAATTTAAATTCTTGATTTGAACAGGGATTTTTTCAAAAGAATTTAGTTTCTGAGGTGAAATGAAGAATGTTCTTCAAGAATTGAAATTCTGGTTTTGAACTGAAAATTTTTATTTTTTAATCAATTCTGAGCTGGAATTAGAATTTATCCAGGAGAATAACCATTCTCAACGGAAAATTGAATTTTTCAAACAAAATTGTTATTCTCTGTTGAAACAAGGTATTTTCGAAAAAAAATTTAAATCATGAATTGGAACAGGGAATTTTACAAATAAGTCTAGAATTCTTACAATTGGTTGAAATTTTCGAACTCTACAGTTTATACTATTTTAAAATTTTTAATTTAAAATTGTTCAGTTGAAAAGTGTGAGTAGCTTCAATTTTTCACGTGTAAATTATTGATCATTTGAATAAAAAATTGTTGAGCGAATCAACTTTTAAATTTAAATTTTCAAAATTAAATTTTCAAAATTAAAAATTCAAGAGTTTTACTTTGAGTGCTTTCATTTGCAGTTCAGTTTTTATTGCTACAAATGGGACAATTTTGAGATTCAGTATTCGATTTTTCAAGTTTCATTGACCGTGAAAAATGCTTGGGAATCGGAAAATGACCCCGAATTTTTTTCTTTAAATAAAACAGCCACCCTGTTACTAAATCATAAATTCGAATACTGCCTTTTTGGTTCCAGGACAAATTAGTGTCGATAATTTCCGGACTGCTGAGGCAAAAGCATTTCCAATTTGTGGATACTTATAAAGAAGAGGCTGTGACTGCCGTGAGAGCAGTGACAAAACAAAGAGTGATTGAAGCTTTAGCAGCGAGTGATTGTTGCAGCGACCAGCAAGCAGCTGCCTTAGAAGTTGGAGGCCTATCACTAGCAGAAAGACTCACACTTCTCTATAACACGATTCAGTCCCTCACGTCTCTTCTTCATCGAATAAAAGTAAGGCCATTTTTTCAAATTAAGGCTTTAAAAAATACTCGGGCTTTTTCCAGATCCATAATACGTCGACGAAAATGCATTTTTTAATGTAATGTTTTAAGCACATAATCTAAATGCAACAATTTTTGTAGGGTTAATTTTTTCTTTAATTCAATTATATGAATGTAATCAATCATCATTTTATTTAAGAGATTCAGTATATGGTTAATTATTTTTTATAATTACTGGATTTCATGGATTACATGTAATTATTGGAAGTTTATTTTTATTAGTTATATTAATTCGTATATATTATAATCACAGTTCATCTTATCATCATTTTGGATTTGAAGCAGCCTCTTGATATTGACATTTTGTTAATATTATTTGAATTATTGTATTTTCAATCATTTATTGATGAAATTATTATTTTATATAGTATATAAATTACATGTTATTTCCAATAAAAAAAATTAAAAATTTTAATATAAAATATATTTTATTTAATAATTATTAATTTATTTGAGGTTTAATTAGAACTTTA
>JAAAKG020009405.1:0-21126 GCA_010014905.2 Druon quercuslanigerum
GTTTAAACAATTGCGATTTAAACAAAACCTGACCGGAATTCGACCGGATAACCTCGAAATTTCGATTCAGCGACCCCAAAAACATAAAGAAATATCATGAAACCTCGTGCACCTTTAAAAAATGCTCTACTGTCACCAGCGCCCGGACTAGATGTTAAAATCGGTCCCCCCACACCGCCCCCTGGGGGTGGGGGTGGTGGCAACTTCGAAAAAAAATGTAAAAAAAATTCGAAACGAGAAAAATGTTTGAGACAAATCATACGCATTTTTATCTGAAGAATCCGAATATGCAATTAAAAATAGGGGGGGGGGGGGATATGATTTTAACATCAGTGTATGTGCCCCTCAAAAAAAAAATCACCCAGTGTAGGAGGCAAGATTTCAGGGCCTAAAATAACTATAAAGAATGTTTTAACAAAAAAACTTTAGTTTATACGTAAGTTTCCAGTTGGAAACATTATTTCAACTTTAGAAACGAATTTTAAGTTAAAGCAAAAAATATTGAACTAGCAATGGACGAGTTAAATTTTTGGATAAAAAGTGGAATTTGAAAAAAAGATCAATTTTTATACAAAAAAATTTATTTTTAAACAAAAAAATTAATTCTCGAACAAAAAAATTAATTTTCAAACAAACAAGATTAATTTTTAATCAAAAATAGGAAAGTTCCAAACGAGTTTTGAACAAAATAGATCAATTTTCAAGCATATAGAAGAATTTTTAAGTAAAAAGATCCATTTTTATTGGAAAATTGAACGTTTAATCTTGACGTAAAAACAATTCCAAACTAAGTTAAAAAAAGTTTTACAAAAAACATGCATTTTCAACGAAACAATAATACAGGTACAGAATAAAATAAGAATATTTATTTTTGTTCGTCCACCTACATTATTTCGCAGTAAATCCCAGACGCCCAACGATGCAAACAATTAAAAAACTACAATTATCTGACGGCAGAAAATTTTTATTATGAACCGGATAAAAATTATCCAACGTTTTTATCCAACTTCAGATAAATAATATCCTTGAGATTTGTATTTTTATACAATATATAAACACGTTTACGCAGCTAATGAGAATATATCTAAAAAATTCTTGTCACAGTGCAAGAACTTAAATTGTAACAAAAAAGTTTTAAAAAATTGCACTATTCTTTGTACACAGCTCATAAAAATGTATATAAAATTTTTAGTATCACAGGGCAAGAATTTAATGTTTTAACAAAAATTTGAAAAAATTGCCCTATTCTTTGTAGACTGCTTATGAGAATATATCTAAAAAAAATCCTGTCACAGTGCAAGAACTTAAAGTTGTAATAAAAAAGTTGAAAAAATTGCAATATTATTTGTGTTAAGAACATCAGTTTCGTAAATATATGAAACATATCCTTGTACATTTGTAAGCTGTGGTGATACTGTGGCAAACAGGTTTAAAATTAGCTTATAGGAACATTACAAAACGTTGATAAATTCGGATATTGCCTAAAATTTAATAAAACATTGAAATTTACGCTATTTTTTGCAATACATATTTAAAAAATAGACAAATTGCCTTCACCTTGGGCAATTTTGTTCAAATTTTAAGAATATTATTTTGGTACGGGGATAAAACCGTAACATAACGAAATTACAAACTCCTTTTATGTAATTGCATCAGAGTTCAATTCAAAAAAAATTCGAATAACGAAAGCTTGCTTTTTTAGCACGTCAGATCGCGGCTGTTTCATTATTCCTTTCTTTACGGAATTTATTTTTGCGTATATTTCAGATTGAAAGCCTAATCAAGTCTCTATGAATATGTAGATATTCGGATGTGCAAATAAAAACATGCATTAAATCGGGAGTGAAATGATTCGCATGCGTTTTCGCCCGGTATATACTATTGTAGTCGTTACAAGTCCAAATCTACTGCACCCCTACAAAGTCTCAAATTTGACTTTTAAAATATGTACGGCACTGTTTGGAATTTTCCTTTCAATTTAGAGTCTTGGGTTTAAACTGAAAGCATTGCATCTAAATAGTCTACAGTTTTTCACCCATTTCTCATTAGCATGCAGTGATCTGTTTTACATATTATTTATTACCACAGTTCTCAGGCACATTTCAAAAGATGAAATTGAGATTATTTAATTTTGCAAGAGGTATAAGGTTTAGCGGAAGTAAACCGTAGTATTAGAGAACCTTTTTTCAACCAGGTATTAGATACAGATCAATTGGCGCATGTAGCCTACGCCCGCTCAGTCAGGGACGTGAGGAGAAGTCGAGTGGAGAGGGTAATGTGAGCAGGTAGACCGTGGTCAAATGGATACTGCCCTAATTATCACGGGCTGCCTCTATATGGGCCTCCTATTAAGGCGCAGCAATATGAATAGTACGAAGTCGTAAATCTTATACTTTCCTTCATTGCCTTGCGAAGGACCAGGTGTCCAAGATTTTCATGGCCCAGGCCAAAAAATTTATGTTGACCCTTTCTCACACTATTTGAGTACAGTTTAGCACAGTTGTTTATCTCTCATATTCTGTAAGTTTAGTTTATATTATTCTTCATGTAGGATATTATAATTATGTCTTCACAAATATTCAATTATAAATGCTGCTCAAAATATGTTTAAATTTTATCTAAAGTTAATAAATAAAATATCTTCACATTCAACATGATAAAAGTACACTATATAAAAGATGCGAATATTTTTACATTGAAATATACAGATTTTGTTCTGAATTAGGTGACAAAAGCATTCTCTACATACAATTTTAATATATGGATTTGCAAATATCTGGATTTAAATTAATTAGCCTAACTCCTCAAAATACACCCAATAGTCATAAATTCTTTCGAAATGCATTTCAACAATTTTTTAATACTGTATCCATTTTAACTTTTACAATTTTGTACTGAAATTTACTGAAATTATATAATAAATTGAATATACCTTTCTCAAGGTCTCTGCAAAAATCTGGATTCAAATTAATTTGCCTAACCGTCGAAATGTATCGTCGAAATGCCTTTGTCAGCTTTTATGACTATTAGGTGTATTTTGAGGGGTTAGGCTAATTAATTTAAATCCAGATTTTTGCACAGACCTTGAGAAAGGTATACTCAATGCCACAATAAATTTTAGTATATTCCAGTAAAAATTTTAAACGTGAAAATAGATAAAGTATTCAAAAGTGGTCGAAATGCATTTCGAAAGCGCTTATGACTATTAGGTGTATTTTGAGGGCGTAGACTAACTAATTTAAATCCAGATTTTTTAAGAGGCTTGCAGAAAGGTCTAGTCAATTTAATATTTAATTTCAGTAAATTTTAGTAAAAAATTGTAAACGTGAAAATAGATACAGTATTCAATAGTGGTCGAAAGGCATTTCTCAGCTTTTATAACTATTGGGTATATTTCGAGGGTTTAGGCTTATTAATTTATGTCCAGATTTTTGCAGATAATATTTATTGATATAAATCCATATTTCCGCACTGGCTTTGAAAATTCAATTAAGTGTTGTTTAAATTTTCGTGTAAATAAGTAAAAATTGTAAGTGATGACAGCTTTAATGGTTAAAGAATGGAGCAATAAAATCTTTATTCTATTAATTTGTTTACTTGTTGAAAAAATTATTATTCCAAAATAACTAATATAACTCAAGCAAAGGCGAACACAAAATATTGAAAGAAATTTATCTTTAAATTGATAACTCAAATTATTTTTGTACCCGACTTTACAGACAGTTGTATATGGTATAGGCCCTCACCTATAAGAATGTAGGGTATAAACTTCGAAAACCAGTGTTGAAAAAATGAGAAGGAGTAGCTGATCTTTTCCCCCATCACAGGCAAAAAATGGAGACAGAAGCCGCCCGTGATTATAAGCCAGGAGTCAGTTTAGGAGTTCGGAGTTTTCGAAGAAATTTGACATATGTTCATTAAAGCTTACTTTTCAAATTTAGGCCTGAAGATGCATGAAAAAAATGTATGAACTATGGTGATAATTAATTTCTCGAAACTTTGTTTAGTATAGGGTGGTAGGTAACCAGGGGAAATGCCTATGGACATAATGTAGGTTCACTGGCTTCAAAAATGAGCATTCAATCAGGCAAGAATAGTTTTGTCTAAAGTTATTCTTTACCTCCTTTTCTTAAATAATGGGTTAACAATACAAAAAAGTGGAGAGGATCTTATTTTTGCAAAAATATGAGTTTTACAACTATTTTGCATTATTATAAAAAATCTACAAGGCTAAAAAAACTAAAAATTTTGTGTTTGCCCCCCCCCCCCCCAAGTGTTAAATGAAAATTATTGCCTATTTAGAGTTACTTCGAAGTTAGGGTCATATTTGTTCTTCGTTGACTGGCCTATTCCTCGTGGCACAAGATTCCAGTAGAACCACGCTAAATAACATCTATGGCCGCGTCTTATATTCATGAGATAGGTGGCCAAAGGGGACGAAGAAATCACAAAGTCGTGTCGATTACTCCTTGTGTCTCGCGGCGATTTTAATTCTTTTCTGTAGAAAACATAACATACTCAGTCTCAATCTGTTTTTATTTAAAAGACAATTTTTTCTACGTATAACTGCCCAAATTTTGATTTTTTTTATATTAATTGTTTATAAACAATTAAATTTTTATTGTTCACAAAGTACCTTATTAAAAGTACATAAGCTTTAGAAAAATCTAGCATTTCAGGTAACTAGGAAATTCAAATTTAAATATTTTGCTACAGAAACTGTTTATAACAAAGGTATAACAAATAAATGGGTCCACAAGCAAATGGTTTGTATTCTTTGAGTTCCCATTCATTGATTTAAGACAACATAATTTTCTTCAAGATGTCCTTGATCGTCTCGAGACCTGTAGCGTGGCGAGTATGATGCAAAAGGAAGAAAAAACTTTGACTTATGCACGAGTTCAAGATTGATGACCAATGTACCTGAAATTCTGAACGTTCAAATGAACGAAATATTTTTCCCTATTTTTACTTTGTATATAAATATTATTCCAACTGTAATTTAAAATTTGCATTACAATTCTGTTTTAAGAACAAATTATATCCTATATAAATGAAAAAACATTTGAGAACTTTTTCTGGTTTACAAAGTCATCAGTAAAAAATTCGTTCGTTTGAACGTTCAGAACTTCAAGCACATTGACGATACGAGATCGAAGCATATAACTTCAGGCTAATTTGTCTTATGAAGATAGATCTCTGATGTTGTAAACAAACACATCCGGTCCTTGGCCAACTCACGCTAAACATTCTATATCGTTCCTTAGTTTATTTACAGCTTAATTCTTGATCTTTATTTTCGGAACAAGTTTTTCTGTGAGTAGTATCAAGTGTGGATGGAAGAGGCATTGTGTATTGTAACATATTATATTATTATGTTGAAATTTAATTAAAACAGTAAACAATTAACATATTTCTTTTTTTATGAAATCAGAAGTGATTCTACTGTTCAACTTTATGAAACAACCATATATTTTTTTTAATCGAAGAAGTTTAAGTTGAGACAGTCACACTTGAACTCCGGTGTGCATAGCCAAAAGCTGAAAATTTGGGCCCCTGCCATTAGAAGGGCAGAACAGCTCAAGGGGGTAAGCGCCACTTTTTGTCGAAAATTAGTTTTTTTTTTATTTTTCAATGGTCTAACTATGGGCAGCGGGTTATGGGATGTTCGTGTTTTTTTAATGGGTCAAGGGGGGGGGGGGGCAGATGCTTCCCCGAACGGGCGTCTGGATATTCTTAGTTCGATCTAGCATCATATTGAGGGCGTTAATACGCGTAGCCTTATGAAGCGAGCGAATAAATTTTCCAAGCTAGATCGAACCAAGAAGATCCAGACGCCCATTCGGGGAAGCACCTCACCAATTTAAATGCACAAAAAAGTAACATCGAAATGTTACCAGCGGGGTCCTCTTGGAGGTTGGTGCTTCTAGTGTCTCCTCACCCATTCCGAAGGCACATTGCGCCAACAGAGCCGAACATATGTTCACATATATCAACTAAGCTTTCGAGGGTCATTGTAGCTGAGAGTTTTAATGTATTTCACTTTTATTAAACTTGCCTAAAAGTGAAAAAAGCTGTCTACCTCGACCTTTAGTTGCTTGAAATAACAAAATGCGAACGATTTTTCGTCGCCCTGTAAAATTTCGAAACTGGCACTTACTCCTGTTAGTTTTTTCGCCCTTCATAGAACTATAATGCAGTGAAGTCTCATATTTAAAACGAAAAAATTGGTTTATTTTCACTCTGGATGGGCCCCCACGTCTTCCGCGACCCATAGTTATTTTTATCAAGCGACGTGTATTGGCTGCCCCAGCCTTATATCTATGAGGACGCATTAAGAAACTTTCAACTGCACATGTGCCGAAAAGCGCGGGTCTATTAAAAAACCAATAACTACTATCAATAATAATACGGATAAATACACCCGACTCTCAGTGTAGTGACTAACGGTTTGTTAGTGCCTAGAACTACTGGTCCACGCAATTTTTGGGATGCAGTGCGCTAGTACACAGTCGAGTATATTGTGCAATATTATGCATTCTAATTGGAAGCGGTGCAGATGGCCCCGATTTGCGCAGTTCAAAAAGTGGCAGCGCATCATGCATGTCAATGTTTTTATTGACGTATTTTTGGGAAATTTCAGGGATATCGGAATTTCCGCCTTGTACGTTATTATACGTGTGCATCCTGGGATGTTTCCAGGATATCATGGCCGATATCTTATGCTGTGAGGGAATTTTAAGTTAAAATTTAAAAGTTAAAAATGGCCTAATCTATATAATTTCTACAATTTCAAAATTATTTCATGTTTATTTGCATAAAACTACGTAAGTGATCACTGATGTTTAATTTAGAAGTTAAATATAGATATTCAGTTTCAACATGTTTAATTTATATCTTTAGACTTTCAATTCAAAGTCAGTGAGCCCAAAAAACCTTTTATGCGAATTTCTATACAAATCTAAGAAAATGTTAATGAATTCTTATCACTTTTGGGGTGTGTACTTATACTTTTTGACGGTACTATAATTCTATAGGTCTTTGTGTCTTTGTCTACCACAAAACATTACACTTTTAGCAAATTTCATCCCTAGAAATCGTTCAATATTGCAAATTTTATTACAACTAGAAATTACGATTGGAATTGATCTTCCTTATTATTATTATAGGTATGTCAGTAGCAGTGGGTAATTTCTTCAAAGATGGATTGGCGTATGCTGCTGGAGCCCCACGTTCTAATGAAACAGGACAAGTTGTTCTTTATATGCGCCATAAAGAAGATGAACTGTTGAAGGACGTTGCAATTTTAGATGGCGAACAGTTGGCATCGAGTTTTGGATATGAAATCGCTTCTGCTGATGTTAATGGGGACAAGTAAGCTTTTAGGAATTCACAATTTACTTCAAAACATAGTTTCTTTCACTTTCACCTGATTAGCGAGATTTCAATTTATCCTTTTTTTCTCATTCGTAAATTATTATTACAGGGTCTCAGATCTTCTTGTGGCAGCTCCATTCTATTTTAATAAAGCAGAAGGAGGTGCGGTTTATATTTATACATCATTTGAGAAAAATATGAAAAGTTGCAAAAAATGTGTACCTACAAAGCTTGTAGGGCGAGAGGAATCAAGGTTCGTGTCTCAATATTTTCCTAATTTATACAATATTAAAAGTGTTATTATTAGGGAACATCCATGGATTACTTAACACACTTTTTCTAATTTTGGATCTCTCCTTCATGTAGCAAGTCGTAACAAAATAGTTTGGGGACCTGGGGGGTCCTCAAAGTATTACGTAGCATGGGGGGGGGGGTGCATGTTACGTAATTTTCATAAATGTTTTGTACTCCGTTAAATTGAATAAAATTGAGCCATTTACTACCCGAAGCACCTAGATGACAAGCAATTATTAGAAAGATGTTTCTAGTTAAAAGTTCATGCATGTACAAAACCCAAAAGAAGTCCATTAAAACAATATAGAACACGAATCGAAAAAACTATGCTCCCCGCGAAAACTAAAAAGTGTAAAAATTTGCGCCATTAGTAGAAAAATGTCAATTAAAAACATACTTTTTAACCATGTTTTAAATTGCTAGTATCTTTAAATTATTAAACAAGTTTAGGGTGACTCATGTCCATTTAAAAAAAAATAAAATCTGCACTATTAACTAAAATAACCTCTATATTTGATATTTCACTTCTCTAGACTTGGTGACAAGTTAAACGTGAACTAAAATAAGATAAACATTTTGAAGAATGGGTCCTGTACACTATAGACACGTTCCTGCAACTTAATAAAACAGGGCTTTGCAATTTTCTAAAATATTTAATTCTACCAATTTTCTACTCCTTGTGTAACCTGTTATCAAATCTAAAATTCTATTATAGATATGACAATGATAAGAAATGTAATTATACCTATATTGAAGACCCTATATGTTGAAGTAAGTCTGTGGGCTAACACTTATTTTAGACAGGTGAATGTTGCAAGTAGATGTGGGATAGTATGATAGTAAGATGTTGGGGGGGGGGGGGGGTATCGCATCCTATGGGTTAAGCAAGCGCTATTTGGGTCAGCGAGTGGGATGGTTGATCTAGTCCTGGGGACAGTGATGAGCCAAGGAAGATAGGGCTTGAGCCGAAGCATGGGGACAGTGCTCCCAACTATGGTCCGGTGCACTACTGCGCTTGCTTTAAGTAGAGTATTGTCATTGGTCAAGAATATATGTTCAAGAGAATAGCTAATTATTATCTTTTCTCTGCCAATGAGAGACTCCTCTTCACGCATGTGCCTTTCTTTGTCTCATGGATACTTTCATGGACTTTGCTTCGGCGGTGGCGCACCGCTTTCGACTCAGACGAGAGGGGGCTTATTATCAAGGATCATTTCCACGATTTCGCTCGAAGGGGGGCTTCTCGCGATTGGAAGAAAGAATTTTGGATGTTCACTAAGTATGATCCATGATTATAAATATAATTTATGAGCATGCATATAAGATGTTGTTACGTAATTTATGTATGGCCCCTGAGTGATATACCAAATTCTATTGAACGTGAACTTGGTTGGCTTAAGCTTAGTTTCATAGAGTTCATTTAAACTCTGGTCAACATTTCGTTGTCATACAGCTATGGTGACTAATATCTCACCCCGAGGTCCGTTAGTGCGCCTGCTTGTCGGTCAGTCTTGACGATTCTCTGTAACGTGTCGCTTCAGTTTTTAATCGTATAGTCTAAAAACTCTGAAGGATAAAGACTAAATTACATTTTATACAGCATACGTAAAGTTTACATATAGTTTTTAGTAATTTCACAGTTTATATTCAATCTCACATTTTAGGAATCTTTATTTTCAATAAACTGAAATTTGTACCGAATACGTGTTAATTCTATTTTATTATATAACCAACAGAAAACTTTTTATTCAAATAAATTAAAAAGTTTAAAATAGCTCATCAACTTGTGCTGCATGAATTGAAATTAAATACATAAAGAGCGTAGAGATTTGCAGTTTTTGAGTCGGTTCGAAAATTTTGAACGAGCTTGTCAACTCAAGTTATAAGTTCGGAGCAGTTTTGAGTTTACAATTCAGCTTAGTTGAGCTTGAAAAATCACGAACTCAGCTTAACTTAACTAAAATCAATGCTGCACAACCCTAGTTATTATTGGCAATTACATCACTTTTTCAACATTATAATAAAACACATAATTACGATGTGATTGCAGGTTTGGCTTTGCACTAGCTAATTTAGGAGATATAAACAAAGATGGCTATGAAGATGTTGCAATTGGTGCGCCGTATGAAGGCATGGGAACTGTTTATATTTACCTGGGTTCGAAGAATGGATTGATCATAAAGCCATCACAGGTAAAATTCTTACTTCTGCATTTAACCTAATTTTTTGCATTCATTAAAGATACATAAGGTTAGTTTTAAAATTACATAGAAAACAAATATTTAGGGACAGACCAGATAGTGCATTGTTCATTAAGGGCGGTACGTGTATCTTTATAGGTAAGCTTGATGTTTGCAGGACGAGTCGTAAGTGTGCGCTAAGCTCTAACCGGAGACAAGCCATGTAAATACGTGAGGTGTATGAAGGCGTACTATACGTGATGCACAGAATACTTTATGCAATACATGTGCATTTTGGTTTTTTAAAAACATTTAGTTTTTAGCGGTCCAGAGTGGAGTTTTTGTGGCGGTACGGCGTCAAGGGTGAAGAGACTGTCAGAAAAAGAACTAAAAAGAAAAAAACATTGTGGCTTCACACAGCTCGAGTGGTAACGGTTTATTTCTACCAGGGTTCTCTATTTCTGCACAATAATTTAACTTCTGCTTTGGCCGCATTGACAAACAAACGTTACCAAGTTATTGTATTAGGAGTGCGGATTGCGTTTTGGCATATAAAAGTAAGGTTATAAAGCCGTACTTAAGAAATGGCGAATAGGCATAGAGGTGGCAGCACTTCCACATACCCTTCATGATTTCCGGATTCTTTATAACTTTGTTTTCTAGGAATTAATGCTGCTTATTTCTACAGCTTATTTCCACAAAAAACTGTGACCCCATCGCAGACTTCTGTCATCGATTGGTAAACGGAAACTTACCACTCGAAAAATAGGTGGCGTTAATTGCCCATGAAACGCATGTATTGCATAAAATATTAATTAATCAAATAAATTTTTCTTCCCTTGTAGATAATTCATTCTGAGGATACACCGGTACCTTTACGTACCTTTGGATATTCATTAAGTGGTGGTATTGACATGGATCAAAACGGTTATCCGGATTTATTAGTGGGAGCATACGACAATGCCGCAGTGGCTCTGCTACGATCTAGAAACATAATCAATATTACAACTTACATAAGATATGTGAACAAGGATAGGGCTTATCAAGACAAAATTGAATCAATAGATCCTGGCAAGCCAGGCTGCGTGGCTGATCCGAAGTCAATGTACACCTGGTCAGTTTTTTATTTGACCTTATAATTTACATTTAATACTCAAATTGCAGATAATTCTTGAAAAAAGTAATTCATCACCGTTACAAGTTGAAGTTACATGCATAATTTTAAAGCTACTCGTTATGGTTACACTTGCCGATTAAAGTAACTTAAAATTCCTTTTTTTATACCGAACCGAACATTCTTTATTATGTATTCTTTATTATTTTTTATTATGTAAATAGTATGCATTAATGTATATCCAATGTCCAAAAATTACAGGTAATCGTCAATATTAACATTTAAAATACTTCAAATAATCACCCTGGTCGACACTTAGAACATCGAGAAGAAATCAGTTAAAGTAGGTGACATTCTTTTTTAAAAAAAGGGTTTCGTAGCCTATTTAATCAGCAAAAAGTAAGGGGGCCTGAAAGGATAAGGTTCAGTGCCGTGGGATAACTTGAATACTGTTGGATAGGCTTCGTCCTGAAGAATAGGTGCGGTCCTGATGGATAGTTGGGGTCCCGCTGGATCGATTGGGCCATGAAGGATAGATGGGGTCCTGCGGGTTTGGTTGGGTCCGGTTGGATAGGTTGGGTCCCGAGGGAAAAATGGAGTTCCTTGGGTTAGGTGGGGTCTTGTGGGTTAGATTTGCTCCAGTGGGATAAGGCTGAGTATGAATGGCGAACGAACGGATATGCGGCCAAACTATAAGAAAGAATAAGCAATGATACAGGTATGGGTCTTAAGCGAGTTTTTTCGTTTACGTATATGGACGGCATCTATGGAAATCTATGGAAGTTGAACATAGTTGAAAGCCAAGTTCACTTAAATAATAACTTGACTTCAATTTTTTTAAATTCGAAAGTTACACGTAAATGCAAGAACTGTCTGTAAGGGTTCCTATGCGATTTTTGTGAATTATCTCGATGGGTTCAGCCCTGGGTTACGGAACCCTAAACATTGATATCTTTTAAAACGAAAAACTAAACAATACATAAAAAAAGTGTTATATAAAGCTTAAATTAACATTATTAGCATTTGTTGCTATAATTTATTCGTTCGGTAAATAAGAAATATTAAAACGAAAGTTACGTTTAAAAGTAACACTGATAATAAGCTAAGATATCAAGTAGCTCTAACTTTTTGATGAACTTCGTTACTTGTAACTCGTTTCGTCCAACACTGATATTCGCTTACCTTTTTAGCTTTTCGTTCGAAGCATGCTGCGAAACTAAAGCGCTCTTGAAGAGAGAGGGAAAGCCATATCTAAAGCTCAATTATTATATTGAAGCCGAAACTTATTCAGGTTTAAAGAAATTCTCTCGTGTTTGGTTCCGCACTGGCGATGGCGACGCACGATTACATTATATTAATCGTGAAGTTACTTTGGACTCGGTGAAACTTGTGCATTGCCAGGCTGAAACCGTTTACTTAAAGGTAAATAATATTCGAGTAATGTGAATATAAACCATATTATTAATAAATAGTACGAAAAGATATTTGCTCCTCGGATTAGTATAGAGAAAAAGTTTTATTTTGAACTTTTTGTTAAAGGAGAATACTAGGGATATTCAATTCCCCATCAAGTTTCGTTTCAATTATACGTTGATACAAGAAGAACCTGTAATGCCAGTCGAAGGAGCTCCATTGCCCGATATTAGGAATTATCCCATCTTGAATCAGCAAGAAGCTGCCAAGGAATTTGAGGCGACTTTCCAGAAGGATTGCGGTGATAATGAAGTTTGTGAGAGCGACTTACGGTTGACCGCTGTGCTAGACCTTAAAGGTTTGTTTTGTTTTCATACTGACATTTAAATGTGCGAAAATATGTGTTTTTCTAGGGGTTGGCAACCCGTGAAGTCAGGTGTACACATTCGTTAAAGTTACCAGCATGAAGTGACTTGAATTCACATGAAGTGACTGAAGTCAATATACCCTCGATCAGTGGAGTTGTTAAACCCTTGCTTTTTTTGTTTTATCTGTTAATTTCTTCTTCAGTTTATATTTTAAATGATTTTTGAAACCTAGTGCCCACTTAGGGAAGTGACGGTACTTCAATGGCCTGCAGGCAGTAGTGGCCGAGGCAACACTTCAGAGTTGAATTAAGAATAATGTGTAACGAAACAGTATATTCCATTGTAATACGGCTGTGCATGTTCAAGAAGCAGTAAACGCCATTTCATATATTAGTGTTTTTTATGAAAATATTTTAAGATTCAAATCCAAGTAAGTGCGTTCTAAAACTGTAATTAGAAGTCAGAACACAGTAAGTGCACAACTGTTGCTAACTTTGTTTTGCAACATCAACGGAAGATTGGACATAATAGTGGCATCTTGTTCTAAAACAATGTAAGCGCCCTGTTAGACTGTATACTATTAATTGACTTTTCTTTGCTGTTTTTCATATTAAATTGTATAAAACAATTTATTTTGATATCAATAATAATTTTGTTTCATTCGCGTTAATTTAACTGTTATCAAAAAAATCCCATTAGAGAAGTGAAAGAAGTAATTTTTTATTCTAGTAAATATAAATAAGAAGTTAATTAAATCATTTATAAGACGTTTTAAATGTCAAAAGTGTGTTAGTAATTTAAAATGGCGCTTAAAAAAGTTTTTTTCATGTAAATTTGACTAATTTTTAAATCATATCATAAAAAAGAACTTTACTAAACATATTAAGAATATTTTAAAAGTTAAGTTTTAAATTTGCAATAGTTTTTTACGGAAAATCATAAAAACTTTTCAGTTATTATCAAAAATTTACTGTTTGACGCTTACTGCTTCCTGACCGCGCACAGTCGTATATTTTGGAAGCTGTTTATTCCATACTTCTGAACATTTATTATTTGTGCCATTGATAGTCAAAGTTGTGAAATCATAAAATAAATCCAAGTATGCATAGTAGAAAATTGTTGAATAAAAGTATATTTTAATAAAAGGAATGTAATTAAAAGTAGAAAATTAATTATTGCAGTCATTAAATAATAAATTAGTTTCAGAAATAATTATTATTATTTGATTAATACAATGTAATTCATGCTCTGGAAAAAAAACATTGGACAAACATGTCATATCATTATTTATTATTCTCATTATCTGTATGTTGATTCATTTATTTTTATTATATGCTCTGACGCATCAATTAAATTGTTTAATAAAAAAAAACACTATTTTAATCAAACCGATTAATAACATTCCCTTAATTAGGTTATTTTTGTGATTGCACAACTTTGAGTATCTTTGAAACAAATAAAGGAAATATTAAAAATCATGTGTAGTAAAGGCCAAAAATTTGTATACGCCTACGACAAATCGGCTGAAGTAATATTTTCATATTTTCTTTATTTGTCTTCGTCAGCGAAATCCATTTTGATTATTTTTTTGCCATTTGCACCTTATTCAAACTTGTAATAAACTCTTCAATTTTTTCATGCTTCAAATTACTTGATCCAAAATGAACGAAAACAAACTGTCACGAAAGAAATAAACTCAACCTTACCCAAAACGGTATTCACATAGTAACCGTTTATGACGTTAGAAGGCGAACAGTGGTCAAAATGTTTTGGTAACCGTGGAAACCATTTTGCTAACCGGTGACAGCGTTTAGTCATCGATGTTGGGGATTTTACTCATTGCTTTCGTGCACATTGCGAAATCGGCCATTTTTGATATCTGTAAAATGTACCGTGGTTTTAATTTAAAAAATCTGGTTTTTAACTCTTCGTTTCTCAACGTACACAATGGGGATATTGCACGAAATGGGATAAAACGATAGTTTAATTCTTTAGTAGCTCATTAACATATTCCAAGAAGAAAGATTTTTATATTGAATAAGAAACATGTTTTTTTGTCCAATAAATGTAGGCTACGTGGAGATGATAACGCAGATTTCCACTTTCACACAGGGTTTCGATATGTAGAAATTTCCACCATCATCATCAAAGCCGACTCGAAAGAGTTGGTAAGGCAGTCGTTCTTGACTACCGGCGTTTAGTCCCGGGGTCACTTGTGTGGACTTGTCAGTGTGGTTGACCACAAGTTAACCCTACCACAGACGCATTGGGTTTATTTAGTTCTCTGCTAACTCATCCGATCAGTATCCGCGCTAAACGGTGCTGAACTTCTGTGATCATAATTCAATGCACTTTTGGCAGGTTGATACTAGGAGAGCCTATAGAACGGTGCGTGTTTGCCGTTGCTGTGCTGAGTCCCTACCTAAAGTTGGAATCAGGAATAAAAAAAAATTTTTTTATAAACAAGAATTTCAGTGTATAAATGTCTTTAAACGACTTTCAAGTTTTATTATCAAAAAAAAAATTAATAATGATTACGAAGAAGAGAATTGAAGTATTCTGCCCAAATAGCTTTTCCCCAGAGAGTATTAAAGAAAGTGAAAGGTGCCATATGAGAGCATTATATTTTTCTGTAAACGAGTTCCAGCGCTAATACAGTCTCGGGGAAGAAACTAAACCAGAAGGGCGCGAAATCCAAATCCAAAATTATTTAAAAATTTAAAATCACTAGATTAACTGAGGTAATACTAATAATTAATTAAAAACAAAATATTTAAAAAAATATGTTAATTAATTAGGGTCATAATATATATTTTATTTATCAAAAATAAGCAATACAAGTATCTGAAAATCTTATAAGTCTTTATATTAATAATAATAAAATTGAATAATAAAAGAGACAATAAATGTCCACCCCCTGCTGCATACTTTGCTCTTTGTTGTGTAGTTGTGTTGTGGGGTTATGTGAAGAAAGCCTCGATATAGCTGATGGTGGTCTTCCAATAAACATTAAGGGAGAGTATATGACAGTGTGTGCTTAGTTTACTGTGTTCTCCTGAAAGTTACTCAGTTGGTCACTTACATCTACAATGAAACAACATACAATGTTTCAAGTTTCAATTATATTTTTTCCTTATTGGAAAATGTTATAACCCCGAATTTCTTTCTTTAAACCTCTATAACACATCTTTAAATTTTTAGTTAATCTTTTTTTTAAATTGTACTATAATAATAAAGATATCTTGTAAGTTTATTGCTTGCTAAATACCTTTTTTAGTGAGGAGAATTCTTTTTTCTTATAATCGAATCTTCTACTCTTTCTTTAGGTTTTGAGAAAAATTCAAAGATTACATTATTAGGAAAAGAAAATTTTTCCGGCTTTGAAGCTAATTTAGGACGTATGATGCTGATAAGATGCCTTTCTGGTATTATTACAAACTTTTTAAAACAAATTTTGAAGAAAAAAAGGTGGGATTTTCCAGGAAATATTTTTTCCGTGTTTTTTAAATTTAAATAAAATAATAAAAAATATTTTCGAGAAAACCCCCCCTTTTTTATTCTAAAAAATATTTTTGACAGTTTCCACTAATAACAGACTGGCATTTTATCAGCATCATGCGGAATAAACCATTTTTGAAGCTAAAAATATAAAATATGTGAAAATATCAGAAAAAAGCAAATACGTAACCTTTGATCCCTCTTAAATTTCGTCCTTTGGGAAAATGTGAACTTTGTAATCAAAATATAAAATCCGGGAGTTTTCCAAAAAAAATCTGTTAAAGTCCACGCAAGCCCTCAGCAATAAAATATGTAGAACTAAAATTATTTTTGACACTACCTCTTTCCTTTTGAAAAAACTTTCGGTCATTTTCCCATAACTATATTTGAAGAACATGTCCCACGTGTTTTTTGTACCCGTTCTCGCATCAAGTCAAACTTTCCAAGCAGATTTTGACAGTTCAGACGAAGAGCTCGATTTTCACACCTGTCAAGTTCGCCAATTAGCAATTTTTGGGAAATAACGGTTTTTGTTGACAACTGTCGCTTTCGTTTCAGAGCTCCCTTCGAAATTCTCTAATGATCCTTATATAACCCTTTCTTGATTTAAGAAAGTAAATCTGCAAAGAAATTTCATTGACAACACCACTAATATGTGCCAAAAAACTTACATTCCCTGGCCATTGCTTGTTTATTATCCACACGGAAATCAGCATTTATAAATTTATCGCTTCTTTTGGCTTACAGGATCCAGGTCATGAATTAGACCATGATCACATTCCTTACGAAGATCATTTGATCGAATTAAAAGATTTTATCCTTATAAGGCGACAACCTACGAAACACGGCGGGAACTTACTTTGATTTCTGATAGACACTACTGTACCTACGAAATTAATTTCTCAGGCAACCCCCAATTATTTTAATACACCAAATAAAATTTTGCGACACCAAATTTAGCGACACTTCGCTAAATGACCACTATTATTTAGCCCGAAACCCCAAATTATTTTCTCAACTCCCAATTCCCAACAATATGTTTAACGTCCCTAACCACATCCAAAACGGGAATAATAAGATGCACCCTGACCCCAGTATGATTCCTCCATCTAACAACCTTGATTTCTCTGCAAAAGTAAAAGGAGCAGGAATCAATTCCACTCCCCTAATCTTGTACTCTATTAGTGAAAATGGTGAGATACAACCTTAGCAATTTCAAGGAAAGCTCAGAAGCCTGCCTCAACTCCCAAACATGAACCCAATTCCCCAAAACGTCCCCTCTAGCACGTTCACATTGAGTGCATCCTCTGTGAACCCCCAGCTAGAACATGCCCAGAATACTTTGCCCCGTTATGATAGTCTGAAAGTAGCCTCAAGACATCCTTTTGACGGAAAAAAACCCATCCGTTGTTAGTTTTATACGCGATTGCAAATTTGCTGAACAGTCAGTACACCCCGGAGATCGTCCCTTTTTACTTAAATTGATAAAGACCAGAATAAAGGGGGATGCCGTTCGTTACTTGCAAAATTATTCGGAGCCGACGAATTTAGATTCTTTGCTTGATGCTCTGATATTAGCATTTAGTCCACAGCGAGATTTGAGCCAGCTCTAGGCACAAATGTCGAACGTGTTGCAAAGATCTGATGAAACCGTCATGAAGTATGGAATAAGAATAAGCGAACTCTTGAGGAAAAATCTAGAGGTCATTGAGGGGATTGCACGCGGAATTCGAGAGTAGAGTTTCTCGAAAAAAATTGTATCCAAACTTTACAAGACGCAATAAATTCTGCAGTAATAATCGAGAATGAACTAGAATATTTAAACATGATTAGAAGCGCTAAAGATATGACAGGGATAGGTATAAAACATCCCTCGCAACCTTATTTTAAATACCAAGGAGTGCATCATGTTTCAAAAACTGAGGCTACTCAGAGATGGCAACAGTCTGAGAACCTTCGTACATGTATTAAATGTGGAAAACCGGGGCGCTTTAAGCCCTAATCACTATGAAAAGTCCTGCCTTGCAAAAAAGGAATATGACATGGAGAAAATTTTTTTTTTTGAAGGCCCCTCCGTCTACCACCCAAGAAGAATGGAGGAACAACCCAGGATTAGTTGAGACGAACCAAAAGGGGGCGAAACCCGTTGGGTCATTTGTAGCGTCAACGTCTCAAAAACGTTAAAAAACCCCTCTATCTCTGATTTGGACATAATAAAAAAAATGAGAACGTTTCGTGGGACAGGCATTGGGAACGAAGTTCCTCGTTACTTCCTCGCATTGAATGACTCACTCACTCCATGTTTTCTCTTTCTCTCTCTTTCGAGAGAAAGAACGCGTGTAGTGCGTAGTATATTTTTCACCGCAGCGGGTAAGAGAAAGAGAGAGAAAGAGAGAGACATGGATACTATATAATAGGCCGGCCGCTCGAAACTTTCTCCGCTACTCCCTCCCCCCGTTTCGGCTAGTCTTTCTCTCTTTCTTTCTCTCCTTCCCCCCTCTCGGGGAGAGAGAGAGAGAGAGAGTGAGCCAGTGGGGCGACGCCGATGAGTCGCGTGAACACTATAGCACGTACACTATAGTGCGCCGCATGACGATTTTTTTCATGACGTTTCATTTTCACTGGCTAGCCCCCAGCGCCCAGCACCAGCAACCCGACATAGGGAACTTCGTTCCAATAAACTAAATTCATAATGATATTCCAATTAATAAAAATAAGCTCTGCAATCTGATTGGAATTGGGAGGGGAATTATACTTACAATAGAGAAGGTAACACTGTTATTAAAAGGAGTCCAAGTAAAATTCCAAGTAGTCCCTAAACAATTCAGACCCAAAGAAGATGGAATTTTGGGAATGGAATTTTTAAAATCACCAGAAGCAAGCTTAAACTTTAAACAAAATTCTGGGGAACTAATTTCTAATGAAAGCACAATACCCTTAGAACAACACAGCACTTTAAATTTACCTCCAAGGACAAAAAAAAACTTGTTACATTGTCTATTAAAAGAAAAAATTTGCAAACAGGATATTTAAAAAGGATTCAACCCGATCCGGTATCTATATAGAAGTCTGAGTAACTCCTAAAAATGGTAAAATACAAGTATTTGCCAAAAGTTCCACTCCCGAAAAATATCAAATTAACTTTAACACCTTTTCAGCTAGAGGATTATCATGTCGTTTACTCGCGTACAGAAAGCCTTAATAATAATGAAATCTATTCAGACAAACAAGTAGTACACACTCGACGAATGTGCGAAATTGTAAAAGGCTTTTAAAAGATTTAAATGAAGAAGAGCGCATCAATTTGATTGAAGTAATAAAATTATTTCCCTATCAATTTAAACGTGCGATATCACGTAGCCGAATTACGATATAATCGATCAATTATGAGGCGCTAAATATTTTTCAACCCTTGACTTCGCCGCAGGATTCCGTCAAGTCCCAATTTATCCTGAATCACAGAAAAAGACCGCGTTTAATTATCCAAATGGGCATTACGAGTTCAAGCGAATGCCCTTCTGTCTAAAAAAATGCCCCCGCAACTTTTCTGAGATTGATGAATCAGGTTCTTTCTGGGTTTGAAGGAATCGAATTGTTCATCTATATGAACATCTTAGTATATTCGAGTTCCTTGGAAGAACATCCCACCAAGTTGAAAAAACTCTTTGAAAGGTTGCAAAGTAACGGGTTAACGCTTCAGCCAGAAAATGTAACTTCCTTCGCAAGGAGATTCCTTATTTGCGGCATGTTATAACCCAAGACAGTATTAGACCAGACCCCAGAAAAGTACTCGCCGCAATATTAAACAATTTCTGGGTTTAATATGGTATTATAGACGCTTTGCACCGAATTTTGCCAAATTTTCTAAACCCCTTATACATCTTACCAAGTTAGGGATAAAATATAATTGAGGAACCGCCCAACAAATAGCTTTCGAAAAATTGCGAGATTTAATAATTACGGATCCCATCCTTCAATACCCTGATTTTATTGAACCATTTTTGGTAACCACTGATGCCTTGGATTATGCATTAGGTGCAATACTTCGTCAAGGTGAGATTTGGCAGGACTTACCAGTGGCATACGCCTCTCGAACATTAAATGATGCTGAGACTCGCTGTGCACTTTCGCGTAATCCTGTCGCCAAAGACGGCGAAATCTCACAAGAAGTTGATATTGAGACGAGCATAGTCAATTGCAAATACGATGACGTACGATGAAATTGTTTTTCCCTTTTCACTTCCAACTTTGAATCCTATCCCGCAGACGATACTAACGACAAATCGACTGAAGACAACATTTATAATAGTGACGGATAATCTTCTGACGGAGAAGGGTACGAGACCGCTGAGGAAATCTCAGTCATCTTCTTTAAAAAATGATTTTTATGAAGACCTCTTTCTCCTACAACGGGGTGCTACCTATAGTAATATTCGTACGCCTCGGAAAGAGACATCAGGGCTAAGAAATAATGATAAAGGAAATTTTAGGGACCTTTGTATGGACGGGGTAATCGCACTGGATAACACTAACCCGAGCAGTGCCCTTGATCCTGAGGTATTTACGCACTCACATTCCGGACTCGAAACACAAACATCCATAGGTGCAACAATTCTGGGTAACATAGTATCGGGAAAAAGGGAAAGTCTGTATGGACAATTTGATGCAAAGTATGCATTCCCAGTTGATCCTGAGGTAGAGGAAGTGAGTGCTGGAGAAATTGAAAGGGATACTTTCACTACGTCAGAAGATTATGTGTCGCCTCCTAAGAGAATGAGAATCTCTGGCCAAGAGAGCCAGGAAAATTCCCCTGAAACTAAATTCGTTTCAATATTAAACAATTCTTGTGTTCAATATAAGCGAGACTTAGTAGAAACTAGAG
>JAAAKG020009416.1:0-21125 GCA_010014905.2 Druon quercuslanigerum
TTAACAACTTGGACAATCGTTTTCTTTCAGTTGATTACCTGATCCACTCCCATCTCTCTCGGGCTCTTTATCTTTTTAAACACCTATATACAATCTTTCCTTCTCTATTCCTCTTCCTCCTTCCTCCTTTTCTTCTCTATCTTACCTAACGCCCTCTTCACCCATGCCTCTGCCCTTTTGTCACCCTTTTCATGCAGCAATAGCTCATTTATTCTTCTTACAAAATCATTTTCAAACAACCTCTTTCCCAGTCCCCACACTTGCCTCATCAAGAAATTTGCCCTTCTCACTGATATTGTAAGCCGTCATGATGTTGAGAAGATCCTTTATTCAATATAGTAGTCGACGTTTCGAGAGTCAAATGCTCTCCTCATCAGGAAATCTAGTGTCAAATTACAAGTCCATAAATCTTATAAAAAAAGTCATGTTTTAATCATTAAAACATATTCTTAAAACGGTTACAAATTGCAAAAACTTTTACTTGTGGTTCTGGTAATGCAAATTATAGCATTTTTAAAAGAAAAGGAGATCAACACTTGATTTATGTAAAAAAATTACAAAAACAGTTTTAAATTTAAATTTGAAAGAAGAAACAGAACTCTTTTTACTTGTTTTAAAATAAATTCTCCAAATTTTTCAGTCTTCAAGAGAAATTTTGCCCATTAACGTTTTTAATATCAAAATTGAGGAATATTTTAATTTAATTTGGAGTCACTTAACTCGTTTTAAAAATACAACAAATTCTTAAACACCAAATTCCCAAAAATTGTGAAGCACGGAAAAATTTGTTTTCTGAAAAAGCGAAATGTTAGCATGTTTGTTTGGTTCAAGCTAAAGAAATTTAAAGTTTGACACATTAAGCTTTTTCTAAATTTCTAAGAATAACGAGAGAAAGGGTCCTTGTTGGGGTGAAGATTTTTAAAATCACAAATAACGCATTAAACATAGACATCTTTAAAAAAGGTTATTTTCATCATTTTGTTGAATTCACTGGAATTTACAAGATTAGATAGAATACTTTGCTATATTAAATTTTCTTAAATTGTTTGGTATTTGCTTGAGTTCACGAGAATAAAAAATTTCTCATAGATTTTGTTGAACTCTTTTGAGTCATCATTAATTTTTTTGAATCTTTTTTAAATCTATCTACGTGGTTTAAGTCCTCCGTCGTCTGTTTAAATTCCATCCAATTATATTAATTTTATTACAGTCTTAAAGATTTTAAAGTGTTTTTACTATTATCTCTCGCGAACTGTTTAAATTATCTCATGATAAGGCAGCCGTTGAATTCAGAGTGTTAGAGCGCTTCAAAAACGGCTTCGAAAAAGATATTTTTCATATCGGGAATAAATAGTTCATTCGTTTTTGACAAGTGATTGTTGAACAATTCTTTAAATTTTAATATATTAGTATCCAAGAACTTTATAAATTAGAATTGTTTTCCTTTTAAAATTAGTTGCAGATGGATTTTCTGGCGATGTAAAAGAAGTGCATGTGGCGTTAGCAATATATAATCAATATCTTAAGTATGTAAAAATCAAAACTGACTTATTTATTTTGAATTCTGATAGATCTTCGTGGATGTCTAAAATAGTTAGGAGAGACACAGATACCTATTATGATTATATAGAAACGGAGAAAAGTAGTTTTATTTCATCTGAAGCTCTCACACCACGAAACGCAGACCGGATGAGTTTCAGTACTAATGCTGGAACCCAGCGTGGAAATACACCAGAAGAAGTCGACCTACACTTAAAATTGAGTCAACGTTTGTATGTTCATACTTTCAAAGTGTACAAGAAGAACCAACCGCTCGAAAAAAGGACATGATAGCACGGTTACTATTTTATATCACATCCAGCTGGCGTGGTCTGGACTGCGCTTGTAGAACCCGTCATTACGAATAGATTTCTTTGCAACGATGCAATAGCACAGAAAAAACTAAATTGTTGCTTAGGCTCACCAGTTGAGCCATAGTAAATTATTTCGTAACGAAAAAAAGAAGACACCTTAATTAAAGCGAGTAATTATTTCCTTAAAGCGATTATTTTGTAAGTTTCTGAAAATAGATATTTAACATAGGTTAATATATGTCTCCTAAAAAACATGTTTATTCGGTCGTATAAATAA
Source organism: Druon quercuslanigerum (assembly GCA_010014905.2). NCBI lineage: Eukaryota > Metazoa > Arthropoda > Insecta > Hymenoptera > Cynipidae > Druon > Druon quercuslanigerum. The sequence continues at coordinate 2,131 of JAAAKG020009416.1, forward strand.
ATAAGCTCATTAGTTGAGAATACGAAAGTTTTTTTCATCCCGAAAATGCTTCAGTGACGTTATAATAAGTCGAAAACTTATAAAATATTTGTGTCTGTTTTAGTTACATTCTTATTCTAACCGGAAGGTATGGATTTTGTATAAAATTTGACTTCGTTTGTATTTTTGTAGTCTTCTTCTTTATTCGTAATGTGTCCCCTGAGGGCTTACATCATTTCCATTCCTTACAATATGTCCGCTTACATATTAAACAACAAAAAGAAAATTTCAAACTTACTATTTGCAAATATTTACAACTATTTACATAAAGTCTTATATCTATCTAGTTCCTTAAATCGAGCGAGCGGTCTACAACGAGAGCGCAAGTGCAAGCTAGAGAGAGAGACAATGAGAACGCAAACGCAACTTCGTCTACTTATGCTATTACATATCCATTACTTACAATCTTTACGCTTCTAATCTAGGCGACTTCCGTTTCCTTATCCTCCCACTTTTTTGTTCTCCAATTTACCATTTTTTTTACATGCATTCTTTCATTCACTCTCCCTTCCTGCCCTAGCACCCTCCAACTCCTTCATCCAATATTCTCCTAATTCATCCTCCCCTAGAATCTTAACCACATTCTCTTGCCAGCTTCCTTTATCATCCATTTCTCTTCTAGATCCTTCCCATACGTGCTCCCATGTTCCCTCCTCCCATTCACATATTTTACGCTTTCTGTTCTCTTCCTTTTCCCAATACCTCCCATCTCTTACCTCGTTTCCCAGTCTAAATCTTGCTATTCTGGTCCACCTCCTCTCTCCTTATCCCACTAGATAGTTCAGAACATATATCTTGTCCATTACCCCCATTCCTTTTCTAAACCCTGTCTAATTCGGTGGCTCTTTCTTTTTTCCTCAACTTCTTTCTTCAATCTCTCCGACAAAACAGTTACATATACATTATACAGTGTGGGTATCAGAGTCCCCCCTGTAATCTTTAATCTCCTCTCCTATTCCTTTCTTTACTATTGGTATCACTACTCCTTCTTTCCATAACTCTTGCCACAGCTCTCCTCTCCATACTCGAATACACATTATCCATGCCCATCACCCTAGTTCTGTCCATCCATATTTCCATACTTCATTTAAAATCTCAGCTATGCCTGGTGCCTTTCCATCCTTCAATATTCCTAATACCTTGCCTATTTCTTCCTTTGTTATATCTTCTTCCTCATCTCTTTCTCTGCCATATTTTCCTCCCTTGCTAACTTTTCTCTCTACTCCTAGCAAATCCAAAAAATATATTTGTTTATTCTACCATTTCAATATCTGGGTTTATTCTTTTGCTTCTTCTTCTTTCTCTATTGACTACCTTCCATACCTCTTCTTCCGTCCTAGCCTTCTCCGCCTCTTCCTCAAACCTTTTATTCTCTTCCTCTTTCTTTTGATCACACAACTAAGAATACTCTTTCTTTTTTCTCCTATATTCTTCCCCATTACTTTTCCCCCTAGCTTTTCCTCCAATGTCTGCATCCTCTTTTCTAACTTTTTCCTTAACTTCTTACCATTTTCTTATTTCTTTCCTAAGCTCAGCCACTTCCTGCCTAATTTTTTCCCCTCAATTCCTATTCCCTTTCTTCCTGCCTTTCTTCATAAATGCCTATTACTTCCATCATGACTTCGCGAATTTCTTTCAGTCTTTCCTCTTTCCTCTGTTCTTCGGTTTCCTCATCGTTTTCTTCAGCCCCGTTACTATTCTCACGCTTCTCTATTAAACTCTGCTTTTCCGGCGGCGAGCTAAACATTTTTGTACATTTCAAGTTTACACCTAAATCGTCCTTCTCTTCACTGCTTCCACTCTCCCCTCTCTTCTTTTTAATAAAAGCCTCAATCGATTCTACGCTTTTTGCTCGTAATCTCTCATTTCCCTATAGTTTTCTTATAACTCTTCCCTGCCTTCCTTTCTTTGACCTCCTCTTTCTGTGTACTAAATACTTCCTGCTCTAATTCCGATTTTTCCTCGATGGTACACGTTTTGCTAACCATGAATCCAATTTCAATGTCAAACTTCCCGCCTTCTATCCTTCCCTGCCTCTATCTATCTTCGCGTTCTGGTACCTGTTTTGTCTATCTCTGTCTCTACCCAACCCTGCTACTAATAACCCGATCAACCCAGTCCTCCCACCCTGTCACAAATCTCAAACCAACCTAACCTCAACTGTCACACAAATTGTCTCAATCTTCAAAAATATCCTTATCCCTTTTCCAATTTCACAATCCCTCAAACAATGTCTTTCATCCGAATTATTCTATACACTTGCACAATTCACTCACTTCAAATTTCATCAAAATTATCGGGAAAACTCAGCATCCTCAATTCCCGCTACCTTACACTTTCATGCCGGAAACGGAAGCCGTATTTTTGTAGTCTATAGTTGTATGTAAGCACGACAACAAATTCTTAATTGTTGGATTAATGTTTTACGAACAAGATTTTTTTTAACCTAAACTAAAGTAATTAAATTTTCAATAAAAAAAATTCTCTTTCTATAAAAAAAATAATTTTCTACAGAACAGTTTTTTCTGTACCACAAAGTTGAGAATTTTCAACTAAAATTAATAATCATCATAAAAAAGAACTTTTAAGAAAGTAGTGCAGCTTTCTACCATGGACATGAATTTAAACTTCAATTTTTAATTGAAAAAGGTTCGATTTCGCTTAAACAAAGAAACTTCTTTTCTGAATTTAATCAGCAGCATTTTAAAATTAATCAGTAAATCTTGAAAGAATTAGATTATGTTACATAAGAGGAGGATAAATTTCTACTTAAAAAAAGCCTAATCAGAGTTGTTACCCACATCAGCGATTTTCCTAAAAAGAAAATTTTTTTTTAAATTGCAAATAAAAAAATGTCAAAAAATTTTTGATTTTGATTTTTCGTTTTGAGCTTGTATTTTTTTTTAAATTTTCTCATTTAAATTATTCCTTATGATTTTACCTTTCATTTAAAAAAACAAACTTGAAGCCTCTTCTGGTTGCCGAGTTATGCACTTTTACGCTGAAGCGTGCAGTCCACTCTCCCGTGCAACGGTCAGGTCAAGATGCATACAGCTTTGTTTTTGTTTACTTTTTTCTGCCTATTTTGATAGAGCCTACCAGGTCACTAAATATTTTTTAATGTGAAATCTCATGAAGTTTATTGATGTCTATTTTCCAATATTATAAATACATCTGTACTTTACCGAAAAACTTTACAGACTCCGTTTGTATTGCAAAAAGTTTGTATTATTTGTTTATTACTTGTATTAGTCCTGTTATAGACTAAAACCAAGATTTTCGTCTAGAAACATATTTTTAGTGCCATAAGCAAAACTTCGCCAAATCACAAAAGATATTTCTGCTGAAAAAAAATTATCTTCCGAAAGTATAGAAAAATACATTTGCATTTCATGTTTACTTTCATTCTCTAATGTTGCTGATCACAACCTAAGAAATGTAATGAGACCTTCTATCTCAAATGCTTTTTCTAGCAATGCAAATAATAAGTTTATAATTTCAATTGACGATTAGCTCGATAAGCAGAATGACTTAGATGCTGAAGAAGTAGACAACACAGAAGCAGAAATAGAAAATGGTGATGATGAAAATGTTGTAGAACAGAATATGAAAATCAGATGGTTCGCGATGAAGAAGCAATCCTACATTTAAATAAAATTCTTTAACTTCTTAAAGTTTATCCGATTAATAATTCGAAGGATCGTCGATCAAAAATGGCCTAAGAGCTTAAGGTTCAAGAAATAAAGAAAGCTCTTGATATTGAGTTAGAGAAAGTATTTGATATTAAACGAATTAATAACAACGAAATAAATGAACTGGTTGATGAAATAAAATAAAAATTACCTGAAACGAATAATAAATCAGAAAAAGTTAAATTATTAACTATGCTACCGATTAGTGAGGGAATTCGTCGCATATAAACTACGATTGGCGTAGCGTACAGTATGGCACGCACTGCGAAAAATATTCATACTGCACATGGAATTGGTACGTAGCCTAATCCTAGATTAGGAAAACGAATTTTATAAGAGACGGAAACACTTGTCCATTGTTTCTATTATGAAAACGAATTCAGTCGAGACATGACTGGCCAAAGTGACAGCATATCAATAAAAAAGGATGGAAAACTTTCGTCGATGCAAAAGCGACTACTTTTGGGAAACCTGAAAGAGCTATGCGTCACATTTAAGGAAAAGCATCCTTTCTGCGATATCGGGTTTTCCAAATTTGCAGAATTAAGATTTTGGCTGACAGTAGTGGCAGGCATTCAGTCTGCGTTTGTAAAATCCATCAGAATCCGAAACTGATGATATCTGGAGCACGACTTAATCAGCTTGCAGAAGCCGAGACTGCGAATCATTTTCTTGGATCCTACAAAGATATTTTAAAACAATAATATGCAGCACTGCCACGCCTAATTGCTATTTACTTATATGTAAGGAATGTCCTGGAGTTGAAAAAATAGCAGAGTCTTTGAAAAACTTGTTTTATGAGAAATTTATTGACTTATGATGATTTATTTCGGAAAGCGAAAAATTCAGTGCGCAGATTAACGTATAACAAAATATCATAAATTATATCATTCATTTACTTGTCAATGCCATCAGAGATGAATAGGAGTAGTGTTATTTTGTGAAAACCTAAAAAAAATTTCGTTTCCAAAGAAATTATTTGCGTGAAATCGGCTTCTCAATGCCATACTTAGGGATTTTTAGGATATAGAAAATTCGATTTGTTTTTAGTTTTGTAGAAAATATTATGAGGAAAAAAGGCAAAAAGCAATTTTCAAAACAATAAAAAATTTTCTCTTATTTCCAATAAAATTCCAATAGAATTCGAATATTAAATGGTTTTCATGAAAACACGCTGAATAGTCTCTTCAAAAAATAATTTTCTTTAAAAAAACCCGGGCGATTTTTTTTCGTTTTTGCTCTATACGAATCGTGTGATATTTGGTTAGAGTAAACAGGAAAAAACCGAGAGTTAAAGTAAATCGAGACCCAATGTGTATCGTCTTTCAAAATATTGAGATATTTACACAGTAAAAGTTATTTTGATTGCATAAAGATTTTTAGTATAAGTGCTTAATTTCAATCACTGGTTCTTATGATTTTATCAACAGCTGATTCTTCAAGAGAGATAACGTTTGTCCATTAAAAAATTTGTTTTCCTCTAATATTTGTTCAAATGGTAAGCCATGACATTACACGTTCAAATATAATCCAAACACACACTTTTTTAAGAATAATAAGAAGCAACCTTTGTGTGGTTAAAATATTTTAACAATTTTTTAAGATATCATTTTTGAAACAAATAACTATAATTGAAGAATATTTAGTATTTTTTAAACTGGGAACATTACAGTTTAAGTGAACAGTTCCCTCGGAAAATAAAACATAATTTATTAAAATTTGAATATTTTTTTTTAATTAGTAAGAAGCGATAGTAATAAAATATTCCGTTGCAAAAGATATTGTGAAAAAAGTATTTTTTAAAAGTTTTATTCTGAAAATCATGGGAAATGTTTTTTTCTCAGACTCCTGTTTTTTGGCACAACGCATTCAAATTAGATCATGACACCTGTTAGTGGTAATTTAATCATTATTACAATTATTGTGAATTTTCATTGGGTGAATTCAAATTGTTTTTATTTGTATATAATATTATTTAAATTTAGAGGAATTTTTTCATAAATTGTTATTGGTGAAATTGAAATATTTATATATTTAGGAACTTGACTTACATTACGAAATTTCTCGAGCACAAGTCATGATTGCTAACTCATAACAATTTTTCAAAGATTATCTGTATAATATTTTTAAAAAATATTAAGAGTTCAAACTTTAATTATTAGTTCAAATTTAGTAATTTTAATAATAAAGCCTCTAAAATTTAAAAATATTATTAAAATATCTGAATCTCGTAATGAAGAAAATTGGAATACTTCCACACTAGAATAAGTGAACGAAACAGGAAGCTTTTAAAAAATAAAAAGTCTATAAAAATATGAGTGTAAAATTTCTTACAAATATCTAATTATTAATATATTATATTAAGCTTACGTTCAATTAAATCGAAGTAATCAACGAAGAGAAAGATCAGGATTTCCGTAAAAATCTTCATACCCTCAGAATATATTCAATGGCAGATAACTGAAAATTAAGCTGCCTTAAATTTCACACAAAAAATGTAATTATATATGCTAGGCCGTATCATGTACACAAGACTTTTAGTAGGGATTGCTGAAATTTTGCCAAGTCATTGGTTATTTTTCGAAAGCGCTGATCCAATAGACACCAAGCAACAGCTTAATTTTACTTTATATTGCATAGAGGGGATAGAGAAATATTAAACCCGGATATCAAATTTTTCTTGTTTTCTAGGTTCATTACCTACACAACGATCTAGAACCTTCACACTTATTAAACACTGAAATATGTGTTACGGATGTAGATACATCAACAACAATAATAATTACCTACAAAAGTATGATAAATTTGCAAAAAAACAATAAAATGAGTTTAACATACTATAAATAAATAATGCAAAGATTTATAACATTTTTTATATAGGTCATCAGCCTTCACCTAAAAAAAATCAAAAAAGATTACAAAACATTTTTGATTATTCATGATGGGTAATTATTTTAACCAACTTATTTTTTATTATTTCCTAAAATTTTTAAAAAGTACTTAAAAGATTCTGAAGCCAAGTTTTGCAATTTTTCCACATTACATAGTTTTAGGAACATTAAGGAATATAATTCTTATTTAGCCTTCGTGTTTAATTTTCTTACAATATTTTTTTGAGTACATGCTGCTTTAAAAAACATTATTTCATTTCTGATTAAGTTTAAGAGATTTTAGAAATTTTGAAAATATTCAAAAATAATTAAAACTTGTAAAGATTTTACAAGAATTTCGTAAAGTTTCACGAAAATGAAATAAAGAATCTTTTAATTTTTCAGAATTAACGAAATTCAAGCAAAACTTGAATCTTTTTAAAGATTAGAAGATGAGAAGGTCTGACAAGATTAGAAAAACATAATTATTTTCCTGATTTCGATTTCGAAAAAGAGTGTAGAAGGTTTTAACGCCAAATGTTTCAATTCGGTAAGATTAAAAAGTTAAAAAATTTTAAATAATTTAGTAAATTATAAAGTTATTTAGAAAGTAAATTAGAGTTTTAGAAACGTAAGATAAACTTAAGAAGCTTTAAAAGAATCTCGAAAGGTGTCAAGAGAATAAACAAAGTTTCTTAACATGCTTGAGAAAATTTTGAACATTACAGGAAATTTTTTTTACATTTTGAATGACTTTTCGAATTTTTGATAAAGACTCCAAACAGGTACCAATATCTTGAAAAATTTTTGACGTTTTAAACAGATAAGAAATTTTTCTAACATTTTTTAAATCCTATAAAATGAAAAAATTTCTTCATAATTAACTGCATACAACTTATTTCAAGTAAAGAAATTATATCTCTAAGCCTACCAGGATGTATCTTTTTTGAATTAAAAAAGTTTTTAAAGTTAGGGAATAGATTTCATAAAAAATTGTGATTACAGCCTATAATAGCATGAAAGGAGATACGTCAAAAAAAAAAGAACCTAAAGTACTATAAACATTTTAATTTTATTGAATTTTACAAAATATTAGGAAAAATGCGAGTGTTTTGAAAAGATACTTAGAGCATTCAAAATTTTGCAATAAATCAAGAAATTTTTGAGCATTCAAGATATAAAAAACTTGACTTATATAAATTCTAAATTTTTCTCAGGAATTTTAATAAAAATAGTTTTAGCTCCTTAAAATCTTTAAAAATCTAAATTCCTAAAAAATTTAATTTTTAAATTCGATTTAAATCTCTTCCATTCTTCTAAATATTTCTTGAATTTTATCGATTATTTACATTTTTTAAAACTTTTTAATGTTATCAAATTAAAACATTTTGCTTTCTACACTCTTCTTTTAAATTTTAGGAAATGGTTTAATGCGTTTCAAAATATTCTTGAATTTTCTTTGAAAGTACATTTGTTTAAATGAAAAATCATTAAAAAATTTCACACGAATATTAGGACAATTACTCTTTTTTCTAATATTGCCAGACCTTCTAATCTTCTAATCTTTTAACATTAATGAAATTTTTCATATTTTTTTTTAATTCAGCAACATTTCGATGGCCACCATAAAATATTCATATCCAAACATGAAAAAGATAAACAAATTTCTAAAAAAGAAATAAAAAAGTTTCTTGTTTAGACGAAATTCAAAAAGTGATTGCTATCAAAAAAAAGCTTCTTTGATTTAAACATAAAATATTATGACGCAATTATCTTTGATGAAAAGTTTAATTTCAAGAGCTTCAAGTGAAACTTAACTTTTTTCGATATTATGGAGATCATTGCAACTGAATTAGTCATCTCAATTTGACAAAAGAATTATTTTCCTCCATAAATTGCATGCTCATTTTTTTACATTAAAATTCAGAATATTTCTTGACAACTGTTTTATTTAAAATTCATCTTATTAGCTTGGAAATTCAACAATTTAGTAAAAATTCAAACTTTTTGGTACATACCTAAACTGTAATGTAGAAAATTCTTTTTTTTTTATTGAAAATTATTTCTTCTTAATGAAAAATTAGTTACTACAGTTCTGGTTTAAAATAAACGCTTGTTAATTAAAAAAACCGACTATTAAGTATAAAATTTTTAGACGCGCAAAAAATAGAAACCAAACCTTAATCAAATAATCAACTATTTTTATCGTGTCTATTTACAACTACAGACTATATACATACAAAATAAGTCAAATTCGACGTAAAACTAATACTTTTCCATCAGGATAAGAATTTTACTAAAAAAAGACACAAATATTTCACAAGTTTCCGATTTTTCTTAGAGTGTCACTGCAGCGTCTTCTGAGGGAGAACCTTCATATTTTTAATTGATCTGTTTATTTATTTATACAATCAAATATACACTATTTCTAGAAGATATATATATACATATATATGAACCTACGTTAACTAGATATATATTACCATAAATTCACAAAATTGTCGCTTTATGGAAATAATTTATCGGTCCAGTAAAAGTGTTTAATTTTGTTTGGGTACAAAGAAATTTATCTTCCTCCACCTTTTGAGCTTGAGCAACAGGGTACCAGTTTTTTCAGTGCAGGTGTTTTTTTCTCCTCAAGGGGTATTAAAATCGCGGTCCAGACAACGCCCCTTGGATCTGATATAAAAAGGCGACCCCACCTTCCGAAGGAAGTTATGGGCTCTTTGACCTTGTACTCATCGAAATTATTGGCATAAAAACAATAATTAATTGGGTAGCATACGTCAACTTCCGTTGGTTTATTTTCGGGTTGAACACACTTTTTCTCCTTTACATGTCGTACTTGTTGTGCTCTTTGTTGTACTTGTTGTGCTCCTTGTTGTACTTGTTGTGCTCCTTGTTGTACTTGTTGTGCTCTTTGTTGTACTTGTGATGTGAGAGCTTCAACTGAAGTAAAACGAAGGTTCCACGATGTTATTATGAAAACGTAATAGGTAGCTGTTTCTCTCTTCTCTACGTTATTCATCCACGAGGGCATTTCCTGATCAAATGAGCCCTTTCTTTCAATGTTTCCAGTCATATGATCATTTTGATTTATTTTTAACTTAACCTCCAGATCGACTATATGACCAGGCTTACCATATGCACCTAATTTTGGAAGAAAAAAATTCACATTTATCAAGTTTTTGGACACTAATATATTAAAATTTTAAGAATGTTGAACAATCACTCATCAAGAATGAATGACTTATTTAGTTATGAAATGATAAGTATCTTTTTCGAAGCACATTTTCGATGAGCTTCAAAATTCTGAATATGTCGGTCACCTTATTTTTTTGAGAATGCAAATTGGGTCTACACAGATAAAAGTAAAAACACTTGAAAATCTTGAGCTTTGTAGTAAATTCCATTGAAATCGTTGGACTTTAAATGGATGAGAGAACTCAAATTACGTCGAAAGAATTCAGAAAAGTTCGAAAAAATTAATGATGACTCAAAAGCAAGCTTTGTATGGCAACAATCGATAACACAATTTTTTTCAAGCCATCATTTTTTTAACAAATAACTATAATTAAACCTTATTTACTTATTTTCAAAAGTAGAAAAATTAGAGTTGTAGAGAATATTTTTAACAGAAAATAAACCATGAGATATGAAAATTAAACTATTGAAAACAAAAATAAGTAGTAAGAAATGTCAGTAAAAAACATTCGTATGCAAAAAGTATTGTTAAAATAAGTATTTTTCGTAAGTTTTGTAGTCTTTTCCTAAAAATAATATTTCTTCGTTCATAAAACAGGACTGATTATATTATTATTATTCTTAAAATCTGAGATAAGTTAGGTGAAATTATAAAGGTTTAACTTTCAGTTAGAAATATTTTAATTCAAAAGGCATCTACAAAACTAAAAAATGGGAAATCATTAGGCATTTTTTGTGAAATTATTCGTAGTGAACCTGAAATATTTATATTTATGAACTTGACTTACATTTAAAAAAATCTCAAGCAAGAATCATGACTGCTAGCTAATCAACATTTTTTTAAATAACCATTATCTATATAGTATTGCAGTCAAAAATACTATATGGATAAAACTTTTATTATTATATCCAATTTACTGAATTTGATTCTAAAGCCTTTAAAATTTAACAATATTTAAAAAAAGTTTAAACCTTGTGATAAAGATAATTGGGTTATATGAACACTTTAAATGTAGGCAACTGACACAGGAACCTTTTGAAAAAAAACCTTTTTGAAAATATGTATGTAAAATTTGGTTATAAATATTTAATTCTTAATACATTATATGTAACTTACACAAAATCAAATCAAGGAAACCAATGAAGAGGAAGATAAAAATTTCTGGGACAATCTTCATTCTTTCGGAATAGACTCAAAGGTAGATGACTGAAAATAATTCTTCCTCGAATTTCGGATGAAAAAATGCAACTACATATACTAAGCTGTATCCTGTTTACAAGATTTTTAATAGGGATACCTGAAATCTTGCCAAGTTAATTGGTTATTTCTCGGGAGCTCTTGGCCAATAGACACCAAACAAAGATTTATTTTTTCTTCGTAGTGCATTGAGGGGATCGAGTAACAGTAAAGTCAGATATCAAATTTTCCTTATTTACTAGGCACCTACACAACGATGTAGAACCTTCAGATTTATTAAACAATGAAATATGTATGACAAAACTAGATAAAGTAACAATAATAATAATTAGGTGAAAAAATAATGAGATAAATATGCAAAAAAGGATAAAAGGAGTTTATATACGATACAATATATATAATAAACAAATAATGTAAAGATTCGTAAAAGAATTTGCTACAACAATACATTTGTTGTCATGAATTCTTGTTTCCTTCATATCGCTCATGAGCATTTACCCGGGAATAAATTACAATTTGTTTTTAACTAAAAAAAAAAATTAGTTTCAGGAAATATTTCAAAAATCTCGCACTCATTGTTGTTTAAAGCTAGATTCGCTTTTGAATGACATCACATTTTTCCATCTATTAGATTTTGAATTTAAAATTAAAGTATGCTGCTCTCATTTACTTTGTTTACAACTACTGTTACTTTAAATTTGCAGAGTGGAGGCGATATATTTAATCGCTTCTCCTCAATTATCTTCTTTAATATCAGCATACAATTTTATTTGATTGAGTAAAAAAGATGATTTTTGACTGCCATTTTTTGGAGTTTCGATGGGATGATAATTCGAATTTTGTGTGTCACATTGTTATATTTAAAAATAAATAAGAAATAAAAAATAACAAAATAATCATTTTTTAAATATCACGTCAAAAGTTTGTTTTGTATGCTCCCAAAAAAACACAGGTGAAAGCTTGAGTTTTTAGAGTTTTTAGCATTTGGTAGTATCATAAAATGCATGATGAAATTTTTAATATTTAGAAACTTTGCGTCTTCACAATAACAGCATACAGTATAGTGAGGTCACAATTATTGAAAAACAAATTTTTTCATTATATAGTATGGTTTATATATATTTTCTCGTACTGTAATACTAGAAAGTTGCGGCTTTTCCTGAAATTTTCAGTTTTTGTTTATCTTTCAAGTAAGGTACAAATTTTAGAAATTAATATCAATTTAAACAAAAAGAGTTGTAGTAACGACTTCAAAAACGTTTACATTTAATATCATGCCTATAGGAAATTTAAGGACTATTTGAAATATCATTTTTATTTTAGAAAAATATATATTTACAAAAAAAAGATATTGTTTCTTAGTTGTTAATTTAGTATTTGTTTGTAATTAAAAATTCGAATCAAAATAAATTTTTTGAGAAAAACTAGCAGCTATGTAGCAGTACTTAAGAAGACGATAGGTATAAAGAATAAAAATGGTTGAAGCAATTATGTGACTGGCTTACATTATTTATTACCTCGCTCTTAGTGAAAAGTAAATAAAAAGTTAATTTCTTGAAGAAAAAATCCGAAACTTTCTAGCCTTATTTAAAGAAAAACTTAATAATAATAATATTAATAATAAACCAAGATATCTTTGAATGAAGGTGGTCATTTTCTAATGGGTCCACCAACCTGCTCACCCTTACTAAAGCATGCGAATCTATAGGAGCCAGGGATATGGTCCGTAGCGACTTCGTCTTACCTGTTAGAGCACAGGATGCATTTCGAGCTTCATGTGCAGTCAGGTGTTATGTGGTTTCCTGGCCACACGTCCAGCATAATTTTATGTGGTCAGGTTCTTCGAACATCAACGTCGAGATCCAGAATCTTTATCTGACTTTTCGGCGTCAGCTAACCTCTTCTGCCTCTTCTACTGCTTTTTGCAAAGCCTTTATAAACTTGAACCTGCTTACATCAGAGGCTCCCATCTCTAGCAGAACATCGTCCTTCCTTGTTTTTCTCATAGCCTTGATAATAAGTGATGAGTCCTCTGGTTTGAACTTCGATTTTATAGTCCGCACAACGTCTACGTAGTTGCAACCTTCCGTTGTTTTAATAAGGACCGCATCACAGCTTGTTTTCTTATGGTTTTCCCAGTCCTAAAATTTGTCCGGTTTTCTGTGTGGGTTGCCCCCGCATCCTCAATTGTCGTCTTTGGACTTTAGTCCAGGTTTGATCAGACTCAGAGACTAGTCTAATAGCTGGCGTAGAATCCTCTTCTGTATTAGGGCTTAGCATACCTGCTTCTCCTCAGTTACGCTTGTTTATAGGCGGTCCGTGAGTTTCCACGAGTTTTTGACACATTTTTGGTTGATGGAATTCCCGAGGTAGTGAGCGGAGATTTCTCGTCCTCTGCTGTCCTCAAGTGCTCTCTGGCGGCTTTTTGGTTGCGCTGCTAGTGATTAGGAGAAGAACTTTTTGTCTCTGATCTTCTAGCCTTTTGCAGTTTGGCTGGAGTTCGGTTATACCCATTTTTTTTTTAAATATTCTAATAAGTATTTGTTCTGCTTTTGGCAGAGTTCCCTCCGTTTCGGTAAGAGCAACTCCCGCTGCTTTGAGGTCCATGTCTATAATTTCTTTTTGCACGATTTTGTCCAAATTGTTCGAAGTTTCCATAAAGTTTTCTCCTGCGCTTCGTGCGTTCCCTGGGGCCCAGTCATCGTTTAACCGCTCCCGGAATACACGGACAGACCGGACACGCCCGGAGCCACTGCATATTCTGATCGCTACAGTCAGCACCAAAAACCATGTGTGTTTGGTCCGCGGGGCCTATTTTAATTCAGCCCTAACCTCTGTTTTCAGTAATTCGCCACCCGGGGACGCGCCAGGGGTATCACCTCCCCTTCGCCACAGACACCCTTCTTACGCCAACCCACGTTCCCGGAATCGGCTTTCATATTACTTCAGGAACATGGCGATAATTCCAAAAAGCCGTGCATCAGCTTACAACTTACTTCGTCGCTTAGATCTCTTTCTTTACTGGAATTTCATCCTCCCTCTTGTTGTCAATTGATAGTGCACGAATTTCTTCTGCAAATTCTTCTCTTTCTTTGAAAAATTCTTCATTGACATTAGAGTGTTATGAATATACTTAATTATAAAACGTGCATTTATTAAATAAGGTTAACTTGATAAACGTTTCGACAAAACATAGGGGTCCTCTTTAGTCCCAGATATCATCAGATTTAAACAAGTTATATATATATATATACAAACAAATCAGATTTTCTTAAGGATTTTAGGGACCAAATCCAGTCTACCACGGGGGTTGTGACAGCACCATAACTCCCCACTCTATTTCAGTGTAGCAAAAGCCATATGTTACAGCGTTCAGACCCAGTTTTTAGTTATATCGCGTCCTTCGCGACTCACTGTACATAAGTCACAATCTCGAACACAATGCGTGTGACGGGTCCATTGGAAGAAGGCAAACAAACTTTAGTTTCTATAAACAAAGGTCCCTCTGATTACCGATACTTCAAATACATAAATTCTAGTTTTTAATATAACGCTGAAGTGCCTCCACGAACTTGGAGATGTAACGATCTTGACTAAACTGGCGCAAAAATTTGAATAGTTTAGATTTAAAACTATTAAAGTATGAAAATTTTAATTCTTTTTTTTATAGGCTTAAAACCAGCTAATTTTCCTTCACTCCGAGAGGATCCAATTCTCTCCTCGTCCTCACTGCAACTGTATGAAGCCTGTGTTGTTCCTTTGTTAAATGTGAATTCCTTTAATATCTTAATAATCTATAATTCTCTTTTAATTGAAACTTAAATAAGTAAATTGCTCAATTAATTATAAAAAACGAATGTTAAAATTAAATGATCGATCATTAATCAGCCAAAATCCGTATATTTTAAATGTTTAACTCAAAATTATTTCACAAACTTTCCCGATGCGAGCTCCCGATCTTCTGATGCCAGAAGTACATTGATTTTTTGAGCTTCCGGATCGCCCTACGATCCACGCATGTCCCGCACAATCCTACTCTCATATTCTCTCTCTCTCTCTCTCTCATTCTCCCAATCAAACCCCAAATGTGTTTCCCAGAACCCAAATAACCTTGACCTAATTATCGAATCCAGTGGTGATGTAAACCTAATCTTATTTACTCCTAAAAAATATTATCAGGCATGTTTTATAAACGCGACTAAGATTTCGTTTTTAAACTCTTATTTAAAAATGTCTAATAACTAAAGTCGAAGTTTATAAAATTAAGGTTTAAAAAACCTTGATTTTGAATAATGTTTACATTATTTCCGGTTATATATAGTTATTAATTATATTTTCTTTACTTCTCTAGGCATTAAAATTATACTTCTGAAATTTCATTTCATCTTGTCAATCATCCCTTTTCAAAACATTTTCAATTGAAAATGTATGCCTAACCACGTTCCATAAATTTGTTGCGCATTCTATTCTGAGTTACAAAAATCGAAATCCAATAATAAATTTTTTAGACCACCTGCAAAAGATCAAATAGCATAAAAACATAATTTATAAAATTCCCTAATCTACAGAATCCTACTGAGTCTTTACTTTAAATTAACTAACCAAGTCTCTTTCTCTCTCCAATTACTTTTAAATTAATCTAGCGGCCAGGATGTGCTGCCTCTTGCGGGCAATTCAAATATTACCAAACAATCAGCAATTGTAGCAGAGAATGTTGAAATAATTAAAGAATAAACCACAGTAATAAAAGTAGAAATAATATATTCGATTCCTGCTATACAAAATTACTACCAAGGTGGAGGTTATATATATAATATCTATATTATTTATATTATATATATATATATATATATATGTGTATGTGTGTGTGTGTGTGTGTGTGTGTTTTTTAAAGCATAAGTCTATTTAGTCGGAATAGATTTTACAATCGTCGCCTGTAGTTTGCTTCAGTTTGCTTCGTCGTAGTTCCTGTCGGTACATATTATCTGAAGATATTTCTTTGATGTTCACAATAATGTATCGATTAGTAGTTGGTAGGTAAGTTTTGTTATGTGATAGGAACGATGACTGACCCCAAAGATCGCTGTTAGCTAACAAATAATTTGGTTATTTCCTTTCGCAAATTCTATATTCAGTTATTCTTTTAGACTTCACTAATTATCGATAGTCCGTGAGAGCGTAAAACCTTTTGGTTTTCCGAAGGAATTTGTGATCAGGTATAAAGGAGAAAAAGCATATTCAGAAATTTGTGTAGAGTAATTCCCTTGAATTCCAAAACCGAAATCATGATGAAATGTATTAAGTGTTCATATAATCTAATAATTGTTTGTTAAGATAGGCTATCATATAGTTGTTACTATCTAAATATCCCAAGATGATCGCAGTACCTTTCCAATTCGGCGACAGTCCATGGGAAAAAATTGTTTTTGCAGACTGGTTGAGGCAGAATTTTTCGCTCTCCTTCGCTTTCCTCAGGTAACTTTCATGGTAGGTTTTGCATTATTACTTCCGAACGTTGCCTGAAATATGCTGATTCCTAAACTATCGTGTAAGGTAGTATTATTAGCTAGCGTGATGATTTTGATTACTACGTCACATTCAGCTTGAGTGTCCTCGATAGAAGTCCATAAAATATCATATAGTACCGACTATTTCTTCCTGAGTCAATTTTCTAGTAGTGTAGAAATTTTTCAATTTTAATATTTTCTAAAGGTCGAATAGTTGGATCCGAAAAGTGTAGTCGAGCGATAGTTTACTTCCGGTTTCGAAAATCATTAATGATTCCGTCTAGCTTGGTGAGCCAGAGTTTGTCGTTGTACAGTGGCCACTCTTCAAAGCTGGTGTTATTTTTTCTTCGTTTCTGTATCCTTCTCGAGAGTTTACCACCTGCGTTAGTCTTTCTGAATTATAGATTTTCTTTTCTATCATCCAGCCACTGTTGTAACTTGTCATATAGTTCTTGGACGAAATCTAGCGTAGTGGTTCCCCGCGAGTCATAGTATTCATTGCTAACGGCAGTTAGGCCTTTTTCCGGTGTTTCAATTTTTATCGATGGTTCACGCATTCTCCTTTCAGACATTTTTTGTAGGGGCTGGTAAAGGTGCTAGTGTGTGTGCTAGTTCTTAAATCATCGTCTGAAATAGCAGGGAGTTTTCTGTTAAGGGATGCCTTTTTGGAGGGGGTCAGATATCGAGAACATTCTTGATAAGCAATCAGAAACTTTATTTTCGTTACCTTTAATTTATTCTATCGGTTTGTGAGGATAAGCTGCTAAACTTAATGTCCATCTTGGTAACCTTGAAGAGTGATTTTTAATACTATCGAGCTATTCTAGTGCCCGGTAATCGGTCTGATGCTAAAGGTTCTACCAGGGAGGTATTGCCGTAGGCGTTGGGTTCCAGATACGACCACAAAGCTCCTAGTCCTACGTTGAATCTTCTGTGGTTAACAGAAATTCCTTCTGATAATCGGGATATCTGAGTACGGGAGCCATGTATAGGGTTTCTTTGTTGTTTGTCAGTTGGACAAATTAAGAACCTCAAGGATCTAGTAATCTGTCTACCTGATTTTCGCTCAGAATTCTCCAAGAGGGAATTCTGAATGAAGGTCGTACGTGACAAAATTGAGGATTCTTGAGATTGTGTCAACGAGTTTTCTTATCCACCCTAAAGTAATTAGCATTGTTTAGGCACATCTGCCGTATGCATGAATAGCCGTAATGGCGCGGAAGGGACTTGTTCATCGAAAATCACGGGCCTGCCAACGTGTTTTCGTTCAACTCGAAAACATTGCGACCAAACGTACGCCACGTATGCCAGTGTCCCTCTATCTCACTCCAACGCGCGCTTCCAGCCTCCCATCTCCATTTGCCCTCTCACTCTCTCCCCCGTCTGGTATCCTCTTCCAACGCATTGGCGCCGGTCGAAGGGTCTCAACCAACATTTCGACTCGAAACGGCTGTGGAAAATTCGAAACTAAAATTAATTCATAGAATATGATAATAGGAATTAAAATATACCACCGGCGACTAGCGATTCGGTTGGGTGGATCGAATAATAACGGGAAACGGTGGGCCACTTTTGGCTATGAAAGAAAGGGAAATTTAAGCACATTGAGAATTTAATATGAAATTATCCCCCCCCCCCCCCGGTTATGTTGCATTATAATATATTATATTTTATTAGCTATCTTAAGGTTATTTGAGAAAGAGGAGCGCGAGCAACAGAAACGTGGAGTCGCCGCCACAACCGCGCCACGAATCTCGGGCCCGGCATATTTGCCGAGTAAGGCCGACCTAATTACTCCCGGGATCTGCAACTTGTTCGAAATTCGGCGAGGAGTCAGCGGCACCCGGCACCCTCGGAAACGACGTCCCTTCCAAGACCGGAGCAACGCGTGGTCGTTGCCTCTTTCCGGCTTCTGCGGCGAGCCGCGGGATGTGTTTCTGCCGGTGAACATCGTCCGTGGGAACGATTCTTCGATAGCCGGGCCGAGCCGTCCCATAATCCGGGACTGCCCGAACTCCCCTCGATGCCTTTGGGGATTGAAGGTTGCCCCATCCACGCCACTGCCGGCACCGGGCGAGTTTATAAAATTTAAATTCATCCTCATAGACTCGTGAGGAGGGCCTACTTCCGTCACATCGTCCCGGCACCAGTGCTGAGACTCTATCTTCGGATACTCAAGTAGCCCCTTCCGATACGCCAGATCGCCACCCGCCCACGAACGAACCAGGGTCCGGCGTGTTAGTACTTTCGGCTTTTGAAACTCCGGAAACGTTTTCACCATCTCTCCTCGAGCCACCCCAGAAGCGGTTCTGCGGAAACTCACAACTCCGTCCGAGGTAACGACGTCGCCTTGGACCCCTCGCGCCCTACGCATCCTTTCTTCCTTCTCCTTTCCTTCCGTCTTGCTTAATCCCCCCCCCCCCCCCCCCCCCCCCCCCCCCCCCCCCCCCCCCCCCCCCCCCCCCCCCCCCCCCCCCCCCCCCCC
>JAAAKG020009427.1:0-11348 GCA_010014905.2 Druon quercuslanigerum
AAATTTTAATTTTAAATCTTCAAAATTTAACATTAAAAAAAGGGTTCAAAATTACATGCCTTTAAAAAATAAATCTCCAAAATCACATTATTTGCAATTCTTTACTTTTTAAATTTCATTATATCAAATTCTGTAATTTTATTAATTTAATAAAAAACACTTTTCATATTCAAAATAATAAAAATGATTTTGGTTTGAGAATTTTTATTTATATATTTTTCTATAAATAAAGAATTTGAAACTCAAACCGTTGACATAAAAAAATTTTAATTCCAAATTGAAGAGCTTTGTTTCTGACAATTTACAATGAAACAATGAATTTACAATGAATTGAAGAAAATAATTCAAATTTAAGAATTTTTATTAATTTACACATCTCTAAAACTTGAAAATGAAAAAACATGAAAAAAAATTACAAATGAAATTAAGTAAAAATAATTTTCAATTGTAAATCTTGAAAAATAAACTATTCCAAATTATTTACCTTTAAGATTTAAAATATGAAAATTGAAAAATTTGTAATTCTATATTTTCCAAATTTAAGACTTTTCGATTATAACTGTTCAAAATTACAAAAAATTAAACTGATCATCCATAAAATTAAAAATTTTTTTTATTTCACAATTTACAATTAATATTTCTAAAGTTTAGAGGATTTACTTTCAAAGTATTTTTTATTTGGAATAATAGGATTAAAAACTTGAATTTGAATTTCCAAAGTCCTTCAAATTTAGGAATTTTTATTTATTCATATCTAAAATTTAAGAAAATTTAATTTCAACTCTTAAATATTGCAGAACGTTTAATTAAAAGTCTTGAAAATATTTTATTACTTTCGTTATTGCAATTAATTTATTTTTAAACAAATTTCGACCTGGAAGGTTTAGATTTGAAAATTTAAATTTTGATTTCCAAAATCCTAAAAATGTAGTAATTGTTAATTATTTATTTCTATAATTTGAAAGATTAGGGACTGAAAACTTTATTTTTCAATTATAATGTTAATAAACTTTAAGAATTTTCATTTGTATGTCACAAATTATGCAAATTTTAAGTTTAACATTTAAAAATGTTGTAACTTTGATGATTCAAATTCAAAATTTCTTCAACTGGAAATTTTTTTTTTAAATTTGTAGTTTCTAATTTTGAAAATAATTAAGTTTAATATATAAACAATTATAATAATTTCCAAAATATAAATCAACGCTTTGATTTATACTTTTCGCAATTGAAGATTTTTCTATTTCAAATTCAATAAATTTCAATTATAGATCTCCGAAATTGTAGAAAAAATTAAATTCAAAACTATAGTATTTTAAATTATAGAAATTAAAAGGTATAAAATGAATAAAACCGGCAAGAGGCGCATGCGCCAAAGGCCCAGCTATAAATATCAGTTTATTTACGGACAACGGGGCCCTCCGGTTAGGTCAAGGAATAAATTTAGTAAAATTCCCATTTAATTAACACCTTATTTATTGAGATGTCCTAACGACGAGGGCTCGCGGCATCTCGTTTTCTTTCTTCTCTCAAAATATCACGCGGGTGGAACCTGAACCTGAGGTTGTCTTCATGAAAACAAATTTCTTATGTTATTTCAAGATTATTTAATTAAATCCGATTTCAATTTGCGAATTTCGAATAAAGTTCCAAGACTTTTATTTCAGGTTTATTTATATTTATGGCCTTAAGAATTGATATAAAAGGACCTGAAAGTTCAAATGCATCAAGATTTGCGATAAGATTTTTGTCCCAGGTTAAAACTCGCTTTATAAAAAAAAAGGTTTTTTGGCTGATCAAGGGTAATTCGCAGTAATCCACTTGTAATTCGCAGTAACCCACTTTTATTTCGGTGATTTCACTTTTAATCCAAAGTAACCCAATAGTAATTCATAGTAATCTACTTGTAATCTGAGGTAATCTGCTTGTCGTTCGCATTGATCCACTTGTAATCTGGTGAATCGACTTGTAATTCGAAATAATGTAATTGTAATTGACAGTAATCCATTTGTAATTCAGAGTAATACAATTGTAACCTAGTGAACTGACTTGTATTATAGTGAACTGACTTGTAATCCGCGGTAATCCAATTGTAATGAGGAGTAATCCACTTGTAATTCGCAGTAATCCAGTTTTCTTTCGGTGATTTCACTTTTAATCCAAAGTAATCCAATAGTAACTCATAGTAATCTACTTGTAATCTGAGGTAATCTACTTGTAGCTTGCATTAATCCACTTTTAATCTGGTGAATCGACTTGTAATTCGAAATAATCTAATTGTAATTGACAGTAATCCATTTGTAATTCAGAGTAATACAATTGTAACCTAGTGAACTGACTTGTATTATAGTGAACTGACTTGTAATCCGCGGTAATCCAATTGTAATGAGGAGTAATCCACTTGTAATTCGCAGTAATCCAGTTTTCTTTCGGTGATTTCACTTTTAATCCAAAGTAATCCAATAGTAACTCATAGTAATCTACTTGTAATCTGAGGTAATCTACTTGTAGTTTGCATTAATCCACTTGTAATCTGGTAAATGGACTTGTAATTCGAAATAATCTAATTGTAATGAACAGTAATCCATTTGTAATGCGGAGTAATACACTTGTAACCTAGTGAACTGACTTGTATTATAGTGAACTGACTTGTAATCCGCGGTAATCCAATTGTAATGAGCAGCAATCCACTTTTAATTCGCAGTAATCCAGTTTTATTTCGGTGATTTCACTTTTAATCCAAAGTAATCCAATAGTAACTCATAGTAATCTACTTGTAATCTGAGGTAATCTACTTGTCGTTCGCATTAATCCACTTGTAATCTGGTGAATCGACTTGTAATTCGAAATAATGTAATTGTAATTGACAGTAATCCATTTTTAATTCGCAGTAATACAATTGTAACCTAGTGAACTGACTTGTAACATAGTGAACTGACTTGTAATCCGCAGTAATACAATTTTAATGAGCAGTAATCCACTTGTAATTCGCAGTAATCCACTTTTATTTCGGTGATTTCACTTTTAATCCGGAGTAATCCAATAGTAATTCATAGTAATTTACTTGTTCTCTGAGGTAATCTACTTGTAGTTCGCATTAATCCACTTGTAATCTAATGAACTGACTTGTGATTCGAAATAATCTTATTGTAATAAACAGTAATCCAATCGTAATCCGCAGTAATCCACTTGTTCCCTAAAGAAATCCACTTTTAATTCGCAGTAATCCACTAGTAATTGGTTGAATCGACTTCGAATCCTTAGCAATCTAATTGTAATTCACAGCAATACAATTGTAATTCGCAGAAATCCAATTTTAATTCGTGAAATTCACTTTTAATCCAAAGTAATCCAATAGTAATTCTTAGTAATCTACTTGTAATATGAGGTAATCCACTTGTAATTTGCAGTAGTTTAATAGTAATTCACAGTAATTTACTTGTAATCTGAGGTAATCCACTTGTAGTTCGCAGTAATCCACTTGTAATCTGGTGAATCGACTTGTAATCACAAGTAATCCAATTGTAATTCGCAGTAATTTACTTGTTATTCGCATTAATACACGTTTAATTCGGAAAATCCACTTGTTATCCGAAATAATCCCATCGTAAGGCACTGTAATCCACTTTTTCTCTGAGTTAATCCACTTGTAATTCATAGTAATCCATTAGTTATTCGGTAAACCGACTTGTAATCCTAAGTTATCCAATTGTAATTCGCAGAAATCCACTTTTAATTCGCAGTAATCCACTAGTAATTTGGTGAATCGACCTGTATTCCTTAGCAATCCAATTGTAATTTGCAGCAATACTGTTTTAATTCGCAGAAATCCACTTTTAATTCGGTGAATTCACTTTTAATGCGAACTAATCCAATAGTTATTCGCAGTAATCTACTTGTAATCTAAAGTAATCCACTTGTAGTTCGCAGTAATCCACTGGTTATCTGATTTAATCCAATTGTAATTCTCAGTAATCTACTTTTACTTCGAGGTAATCCACTTGTAATTCGCAGAAAGCCATTTTTAACCTGGTGAATCGACTTTTAATCCGAATCAATCCAATTTAATTCGCAGTTGTCCAATTTTAATTCGTTGAATACACTTCTAATCCGAAGTAATCCAATTGTAATTCGCAGTTATCTACTTGTAATCTGAGGTAATCTACTTGCAGTTTAATGAATCGACTTGTAATCGGAAGTAATCCAATAGTAATTCACAGTAATGTACTTGTACTTCGAGGTAATCCACTCATAATTCGCAGAAATCCACTTGTAATCTGAAGTAATCCTATCATCATTCGCAGTAATCAACTTTTTATCTGAGTTAATCCAATTGTAATTCTCAGTAATCTACTTTTTCCAAGGTCATACACTTGTAATTCGCAGTAACCCATTTAAAATTCGCAGTTATCCAATTGTAATTCGCAATAATCCACTTGCAATATAGTGAATCGACTTGTAATTTGCAGTAATCAAATTGTAATCCGAAGGAATCCACTTTTAATTAGGTGTATGCAATTATAATCCGAGGTAATCCAATTGTAATTTGCAGTAATCTACTTGTATTCCGAGGTAATCCACTTGAAATTTGCAGGATTTAACTTGTAATATGGTGAGTTTACATGTAATCCTCAGTAATCCAATTGGAATTAGCAGTAATCCACTTCTAATTCAGTGCATTCACTTTTAATGCGAAATAATCCAATCGTAATTCGCAGTAATCCACTTGCAATATAGTGAATCGACTTGTAATTTGCAGTAATCAAATTGTAATCCGAAGGAATCCACTTTTAATTAGGTGTATGCAATTATAATCCGAGGTAATCCAATTGTAATTTGCAGTAATCTACTTGTATTCCGAGGTAATCCACTTGAAATTTGCAGGATTTAACTTGTAATATGGTGAGTTTACATGTAATCCTCAGTAATCCAATTGGAATTAGCAGTAATCCACTTCTAATTCAGTGCATTCACTTTTAATGCGAAATAATCCAATCGTAATTCGCAGTAATCCACTTGCAATATAGTGAATCGACTTGTAATTCACAGTAATCAAATTGTAATTCGAAGGAGTCCACTTTTAATTAGGTGTATGCACTTGTAATCTCAGGTGATCCACTTGTGACCCGTTATCCACTTTCAATTCGCGGTAATCCATTTTAATCTGCCGTTATCCACTTGTAATCTGGCATAATCCAGATAATTCGAAGTAATCCTGCATTCCCAAATAATCCACTTGTCGTTGGAGTAATCCAGAATAATCCAAATAATTCAGAGTTACTCAGGTAATCCAAATAATCCACTTGTACTTCAGAGTAATTCATGTATAATCTAGAGTAATCCATTTGTAAGATAGCAAGTTTAAAGTAATTTACGCAATACGAATAATTGAATTATTATCCAGAGTATTACAAGCCTTTTTAACTCTTAAGAGAGTACATCTCGGCCCCATAACATTTGAAGTACAGGGTGTCCAAAGGACCCCACGAGAAAAACGTTGGATTCTGAAGCCCCCACTTAAAGTTTTGAGCCTGCAGTTTATCAGAAAAAGTTAGTTTGATGCTTCCGAGATGCAATGCAATAGCCTCGATAATCAAATTTTAACTTTGAATTAATTTCAGAATGAAAAAAATTAGATCAAACTTGGGGTTAGGTCCACTGGACCACCGGTACTCTCTAAGGGTTAACAATTAATTTTCTGAATTTGAAATTTTTTTATTCCATTTTTGATCAAATTTGATCTTTTTTATCGAAAAATCTTGTCTTTGGTTGAAAAATCGTCTTTTTCGATAAAAAAGTAATTACAAAAAATTAAAATAGATTCAAGCATAAATGAGTGGTAGATTTTTCGAATTGAGGTACAGCCAACTATATCGGTTTAAATAAACTGGAAATGGGGTCAAATATAATTAAGAGGTAGATTTAGGCGAGTTTGAGTATGACCAACTATTAACGGTTGTTTTTTAAAAACTGGAAATGGGGTTAAATATAATTAACAGGAAGATTACGCCGAGTTGGGGTTTTGCCAACTATAAACAAGTAGGCTTAAAAAGAAACTGGAAATAGGGTCATATTTGGTTTAAAATAAAATACTGAAAAGGGGTTAAAATATAATTTAGAGGTTTATTCCGAGTTCGGTTATGATCAACGAGAAAAAATGGATTTAAAGAACGACTAGAAGTGGGGTCAAATATAATTGACAGCAAGAATATAACGAGTTGGGGTATTGCCAACTATAAACAAGTTGATTTAAAGAAACTGGAAGTGGGGTCAAATATAATTAAGAGAAAGATTTAGCCAAGTTCGGGTATTAACCAACTATTAACGGTTTTTTTTCACACTGGAAACGGGGTCATATATAATTAAAAGGAAGATTTTGCCGAATTGGGGTATTGCCAACTATAAATAAGTGGGCTTACAAATTGAAAAAAGGTCAAATATAATTAAAAGGTAAATTTAGCCGAGTGAGGGTATGACCAACTATAAGCAGTTGGTTTAAAATAAAAGACTAAAAAGGGGTTAAAATATAATTTTGAGGTTTATGCCAAGTTAGTTTTAAAAAACGACTGGAAATGGGATCAAATATAATTAATAGCAAGAATATACCGAGTTGGAGTATTGCAAAGTATAAACAAGTCAGTTTAAAAAACTGGAAATGAGGTCAAATATAATTAAGAGAAAGATTTAGCCAAGTTCGGGTATAATTGAAGGGTTTTTTTTTTAAATTAAAAATGGGATTGAATATAATTAATAAGAAGATGTTTCCGAGTTGGGGTATTGCCAAATATAAACAAGTGGGCCTGAAAAACTGGAAATAGGGTCAAATATAATTAAAAGGTAGATTTATTCGAGGGAGGTTTGACCATTTATAAGCAGTTAGTTTAAAATAAAACACTGAAAAGGGGTAAAATTATAATTCAGAGGCTTATGCCGTGTTAGGTTTTGATCAACGAGAAAAAAATGGATTTAAAAACGATTAGAAATGGGGTCAAATATAATTAAGAGATACATTTAGCCGAGTTCGGGTATGACTATCGGGTGTTTTTTAAAACTGAAAATGGGGTTAAATATAATTAAAAGGAATATTTTGCCGAGTTGGGGTATTGCGAACTATAAACAAGTGGGCCTAAAGAAACTGGAAATCGGGACATTAATAATTAAGATGTAGATTTAGCCTAAAAATGTAGTAATTGTTAATTATTTATTTCTTTAATTAACGGTTGTTTTTTTAAACTGGAAATGGGGTCAAATATAATTAAAAGGAATATTTTGCCGAGTTGGGGTATTGCCAACTATAAACAAGTGGGCCTACAATGAAACTGGAAATAGGGTTAAATATAATTAAAAGGTATATTTAGCCGAGTGATGGTATAACCAACTATAAGGAGTTGGTTTAAAATAAAACACTGAAAAGGGGTTAAAATATAATTAAGAGGTATGTTATGCCGAATTTGGGTATTGCCAACTACAAACAAGTGGATTTTAAAAAGCTTTAAATGGGTTTTAATATAATTGAGAGGTAGATTTAGCTGATTTAGGATATGAGGAACTCTAAATTCGTTATTTTTTGAAATCTGGAAATGGGATCGATTGTGATTTATAATTGAATGTCGCTAAGTTGATGCATAATCAACAACTTGAAAAATTGACACTCATATTTTCAAGTATTCTTGCAATGGCCATATCTATAAACAGCTTTACAACCTTATTTAAACAACTTTACTTAAAATTACCGCCAGTTATTAAATTGGTAGAAATAAATTATCAGTATCTTGCATGATGACCGACGACATAATTCTGGACATGTGGGGTAAGCTCATAAATTCTTAAATTGATCATTGAAATTACTTGATATGAGTAGTTTTAACCAGAATCTGGAACCAGTTTGGGCTTCTTGTACCAGTTTTCAGTATTTCATCCTATAAATGTATGGAATTTAGGGGTGACCGAATTTACCCAACATGTCCGAACTTACCCAACATGTCCGAATTTACCCAACATGTCCGAACTTACTCAACATGTCCGAACTTACCCAACATGTCCGAATTTACCCAACTTGTCCGAAATTACCCAACATGTCTGAAGTTACCCAACATGTCCGAATTTACCCAACATGTCCAAATTTACCCAAAAATTCTGAAATTACTCTGTTTGACGATAGTTTTGCACCAGAATGAAAATTTTTCAATTTAAGGCAGTTTAAAATTCTAAAACAAAGATGATGAAATCTACCTTGTTATATTATTGACAATCGTAAAAACGTCAGTAAATTGTTGTAACGAGCAGGGAATATCAGCGGAACATCGAGCAGGTTATGCATGCATTCTCTCTTTTACCTCGGATATCGATCTCTCCACAAAGCTTGTAATATGAATATTACACGCAGCCACACGCTTCATTTATTCGATTATTATTCCCACGCTAGCATACTATCTACGTCAAATATACGTGACACAGATATAGTCATGTCCTTTGACCTACAATGAATCACCTTAATTTATTATAAACTTTAAATCGATATATTCATAATAAATGTTATTAATTTTATTTTTTATTGAAAAAATGTGTCACTTCCGCTCCTGATATACCGTTTCTCAATGTAAATAAAAATTTCTTAAATTTACTGTGAAAATTGGAGTTAATTTAGTATTTTGATTAAGTTGGAATTTTCTGACAATTTCTAAAAGTATAGTACCTAATACATTAAAGTTAATTTTTTTATAAAAAAAAATTACTCCTGTCGCTCCACTGGGAATCGAACCACAAAACTTCTTATTGACGATCGGGTGCTTTCCCATTACGCTTCCCATTAAGATTTCAAAAATACATTAAAAGGAAAAAAAATTGTATGCTGCTTTATGATAATTGTAACAGTATTGTTTGTAATTTATTGAATAATATTAGTGTTTTAGTAAGACTTTATAAACTTAAAAAAAGAAAATAACTTTAATATATTAATTTTGTTTTTTAAATAAACGTTTAATCTTAATGAAATTAGTTTCAGATAATTAAATAATCTAAGAACAATAAATATTTAGCTTTACAAAAATAAAATTTTATCAGGGATAACAATGTTTTTTTGTTGAAAATTCGTATTTTTGGCTTCAAAATTCATTAATATGGAAATCCAACTGTTGGGGTAAAAATTAATCTGCTTTTGTTGAAAGTTAATTTGTTGTTGAAAGTTTACATTTTTTTACAAATTATGTATTTTCGGCTTAACAATTCAACACTTTTTGTAGAAAATTGAAGTTTTTGGTCGAAAGATGAATTTTTTTTATTCATATTTCTAGTTAAGGATCCATCATTTTAGTTGAAAATAAATTAATTTACTCTGAATTTAATTTATTTTTTGTAAGAATAAATAATTATTATACAGGAATTCAATACTTAAATCAAAATAAAAAATTACTGGTTATTTTAAAAAAATGTGAGATTATATTTCAAATCAACCCGCGCTTTTTGGTACATGCGCAGATAAAAATTTCTTTACATCGCACGCACCGATACCAGATTGGGAGAGCCAATGAACGTCGCTTTACACAAATAACCTAAAGGTCGCGGTAAAGGTGGGGCCCTTCCAGTCATCAAATTATCGAACGTGCACGTTTCAAGGTCATTGAAATGGGCGCGCTTTGAGTGTATTTTTAAAGCAAGGAATTTTGTTCTAAATTGTGAATTTCAGGGGTAAAGGAAAAAGTTAAATTTTTCTGTAATTAAACTGAAAATCTCTATGGTTCTAAAAATTAAATTTTTTCTTTTAGAAAGTGTGTCTTTCGGCTTACCTAGTTTAATTTTTACCAAGAATATATGTTTTTTTTAATTAAAGAGTTCAATTTTTTATTACATAGTTGAATTTTGAACTCAAATGTTAAATTGTTAATCAGAAACATAATTTTTAACAAAGGAGTTCAACTCTTAAGCATAGCAGCTGAACTTTCACCCAACAAAAAATAAATTCTCAAAATTGATGTGATGGTGGATACATATTTTAAGACGAATTTTAAACAAAATATTTAAATATTGAATAAAAAGATTTTTAATAAACATGATTAATTTTCCATTTAAATAACTAGATTTTTAGTAAAAAAAATTTTATTTTTTTCAACAAAATAGTTCAAATATCAACCAGAGACAAATTTCCAAATAAACTGAGAAATCTTAAACCAAAAAAATGAATTTTTAGCAGAAAGCTTAACTCTCAGTTAAGTAGTTGACGTTCAACTAAAACGATAACTTTTTAACGAAGATAATTAATTTCTTAATTTATAAGATCATTTCTCAACAAAAATAAAAAAAGTTTAATGTACAGTTCTAAAAATTAATTCTTAAGGGAGAAAAAAGAAATTCTTAATAAAACATTTTAATTTTTAACTTAAAAAAAAAAGAAAAATTTGAACAAAAGAGTTAACCTTTCAACCAAGCATTTGAATTGTCAACAAAGTTTAAGAAAAATTTTTAGCATTTCCTTACCGTCAAATTTTATAAAATTGAAACTGTTTTAAGTGCCTCAAATTCTAGGTTCTACCCTAGTTAATAAATACAGATAAGATTATTAAAGAATCTTTTATAGAGGTCATTTTATCAGCATGGGCTAAACAGTTATTTAAGGGATTCTGTATTATCAGCAGAGTTGTTATTATCGATCACTATAGATTTAATTGCAAAATTTGTGAAAATGGAAATCAAAACAATTGATTAAGTTAACTCTACAAATAACAGAAAATACTTAACGTCAATTTTGAGAACCTGAGAAATAAATTTTTAAAATGTTTAAGTTATATTTTTCTGAATAAAAGATCTCCCAACATCGTTCCACTGGGAGCACCAGTGGAGCGCTGTTAGAAGATATTTTTTCAGAAAAATCTTAATCGTCTAGATGTTTTAATATCGATCAAGATAACTCTACAAGTAACAGAAAATACTTAACGTCAATTTTTAAAATCTGGAAAATAAAATCGCTCCACTGGGAGCAATTTTAAAATTATTATTTTCTGAAAAAAGATCTCCAAACATCGCTCCACTGGGACCTCCTGTGGAGCGCTGTTAGAAGATATTTTTGCAGGAAAATCTTAATCGTCTAGATGTTTTAATATTGATCAAGATAACTCTACAAGTAACAGAAAATACTTAACGTAAATTTTTAAAATCTGGAAAATAAAATCGCTCCACTGGGAGCAATTTTAAAATTATTATTTTCTGAAAAAAGATCTCCAAACATCGCTCCACTGGGACCTCCTGTGGAGCGCTGTTAGAAGATATTTTTGCAGGAAAATCTTAATCGTCTAGATGTTTTAATATTGATCAAGATAACTCTACAAGTAACAGAAAATACTTAACGTAAATTT
>JAAAKG020009438.1:0-21124 GCA_010014905.2 Druon quercuslanigerum
AAAATAAATTTCGGTATCCTAACATTCGCTATTTTAATTTTCGGTCACTTGAACCATCGGAAAAATGACCGGCTGTCGATTCAGACATATATAATTATTTTCATAATTTCAGGGAACCATATTCAGTAAATACCCTGAAGAGTTTCGGATGCAATACAAGGATTTTATTCTCAAGCGAGAATTTGCCAAACCCTAATAAATTTATTTAAAAAATTCTCACGGTTAAAGTAAGTATTGGGAAATTTTTTTCAAGATACCCTATACTTACACTCATCCATTGAGACACGGAAAGGAAGTGGAAATACGTAGTAGCTAGCTAATGAAAGTCAATAATAAAAGAAGAATTTCGTAAATTCTGTCCTAATAGATAGTAAACTTGTGAGAAAATGCTTATTAATGTCAAATTTAATACAATGGGTTATATAATCAGATACAGCAAAAATATAATCAAATAAAATAAATAAGACAATTAGAGAATGACTCTTCAACATTTTATGTGTTTGCGTAGATTTCTTAAGTAGCCTAAAGAGAAATTAGAGCAGCTAATTTCGAATGCATGATTTTTGTATCTGTAATTAGTACCTTGAATTTAAAAGCCCATTCATATGTCGTATTACTGCAACATTATAAAAAATGTTGTCAATTGTGAGGCAGGCATCATACTTCCGGAAGACATTAAGAAATATGCAATATACGTGGGAAGTTTTCATCTCAGATTTCAGGATTTGAAAGAGTATGTGGAACTTTGAATAAACTAGAGCACTTTTACTTCTTGTTCTCAAGTAAAATAAAATAAAGAATTATTATTATTATTATTATTTTGTTTATGTTTTTATTTTTATATTTTGACAAAAAACACTAACATACTTGAAGTTTTTTCAATTTAGGTTTAATTTTTGAAGTCAAATTATTTTTATTTAAAATAACCAATTTCCATTCAAATACGCTAACATAACTTTTATTGTAAGTATTGTAAATATTTGGGAAAATATATTTATTTTCTATCAACAATAGTAATTTTAGGCAACAACAAAAATGTAACAGGACATAATAAAATTTTTTTAAAGAAAATTGTTCCAAAATGATAAATCTTCTCTAAAATCTATACCACTTTCTCACGAAAAACCGAGCATGACCTAAAAATTTTTAATAATCTTTCATCTTCTTTGACATTTGAAATTATTTTTAAATGCTGATTTTGAGTATAGAACGCTAACAAAACCAAAAATTGTGAATTTAATGACTGAATGATAATCTGAAGAATAATGACAATCTGAAAAATCTGGCAATTTTTTTTTAAATACCAAGTTCTAAATCTTCTTGAAAACTAAATTATATTTGTTTAAAGTAACTGATTTCCAGTGAAAAGCGTTAAAATATAACATTACATTATTTAAGAATTGTAAATCTTTTTTTTAAATCTAACGACTTTTTACTAAAAAAAAGTCTATTTCCAATGTAAAAATGTAACAGAATCCGAAATTTTTCAAGCTTGTTAATTCTATTATTTAAAACAAAAATCAATTGATTGAAGTCTAATTATTTCTGCTAAAAAATACCAATTTCAGATCAAGCATACTGACACATAGAAATGACTAAAATAACATAATTTAAAATAAAATTGTTAAGAATTGTAAATATTTTTTGAAATCTAATCGTTTTCTGTTTAAAATAATCAACTTTATTTAAAGAAAATTATCATAAATTAAAGCTATTCATAAATTGCAAATAATTTTTAACTCTATGCTGAAAAACGCTAGTTGAACCTAAATCGTACAACAAATTTTTAATATTTTTGAAATCTAATGATTGTTTTACTAACAGTGCCGTCTTCTATTGTATAGTGCCTATATAAACAAAAATTGTTAATTAGTTGTGAATCTTTCTTAAAATTTATTTTTATAAAATTAAATATACAAAATTTAGAAAAAAAAATTTACACAACGAAAAGCGTGAGAAAATATTGCAAAATTGCTAACAGATTCTAAATCTTTTTCAAATTACAATAATTTTCGTTTGAAAATACCAATTTCCGATTTTTAAAAAGCGCGCATAAAACTGAAAACCGTAAATAGAAACAATTTTTTTATCATTGATGTATTTTTATGATGATATTTGTTTAAAAATGCTTACTTCTGGAAAAAAATCACAACACCTAAAATTTTCAGAAATTTTAAGTTCTCGAAACTTTATAATTGTATACTAAATTCTTCTTTGATCAATTTGAAAAATAACAATTTGCAGGCAAACAGTTAAATTTACATTAAAAATTAACAGGGTGTCTACCCTACCTGGAAAATCAGGAATTATGAGGGAATTTGTATATACATGGAAAAATTTGGAAATGTCAGTGAATTTTTTTTTAAGTCAGGGAATTTTTGGAAGAGATTTTTTTAATGAAAGTTAAGTTTATTAGGTTTATTCCAAGTGCAACTTGAACTCTTATTTCGAAAATTTATTTCTTGTTTTTCTTTGTTATTGAACATTAATTTCCCTACTTAAAATATAACTATTTAATATTAAGATAAGATAGTTATAAAAAATAATAAATTGTTTAAATAATTATGTTAATTAATTTGCTTCATTTATGATTTCACTAAGTAAAAAGTGAGTAAAAAGTTAAAAATTGCAGAAGAAATTGCAACTATCTGGCAATAATAAAGAAGAAAATAGTTACAAACAATTATAATTTGTTCATATAATTGTTTTTGCTCAATTTAACTAATTAATAATTCCCATAATTCCAATTTAAAAGTAAGCAAATAGTTTCAAATTTGAGAAAGAAGTAACTTTCTAGCATTATCCTATTTGAATATTATTTAAAATAATGTTAATTATTTAAATGACCGATTAATTATTTACCTCACTCTGACTGAAAACTGGACAAAAAGCGTAAAATTGAAAAACTGCAGTTTTCTAGAATTATTCTAAAATAATATTATTATCAATGAAATTCAATTGCTTAAACAATTTTGCTTGTTAACATTATTTAAATATTATCACAATCTAATTGAAAATTGGACAAAAAGTCAAAATTTATTGAAAAAGCCGAGACTTTCTAACACTATTCTAAGAAAAAATTCCTAAAAACAATAATAAATTGTTTAAAGAATTTGTGTAAACATTTTGTTATTTGCTTAAAGTAGTATTTTATGTTTTAGAAACAATTTGCTTTAAAAAAACAAAAAAAAATCATTTATGCGTTAAAAACTCACAAAAAACATTTTTTACTTTTGTTTTTTTTTGGGAACCTATAAAACAGACTTATGGGGGTGATATTTAAAAATTCTATTTTATTTGTGTTCTATGGCTAATTTTGAAGCAAAATGTTGATTTTTAACTCGGTTCATCTAACATTGACGATTCTGAATAAAATTTACAATAAAGTTTTTTTTCAAAAAAAACAATGGATTTTTTTGTAAATTCGAATAAATTGGCAGTAGACATGCATCAGCATTCAAGAAAAAATATTTTGGACCACCCTATTGCATATTGCGTGAATATGTCTTCAAGTTGCTATTTACAGTTTGTCCTTCTGAATTTTCTCACATTTTTTAAATCGAAAATTTAATTTTGAAGAAGATGTCTAAAAAGATTTCAAAATCTTTCAAGCCGTTTATTAAAACCGTGACGTAAATTTTGGAAAAGAATATAGAAAATTTAAAGAAAAAATTTTTCACTATTGCAAGATTTAAACATTGTAGAGAAAATTTGAATAAGTTCAAGGGATATTTAGAAGGCTGAAAATAATACAGAAACCTTTTTATTTGAAACAAAATGTCCGTTTGGAAGATTTCGAACAAAAAATTCAGAAACCTAAATTTATTTCAAATTTTTTGGAAAAATTTGAATAATTTTAAAAGATATTTAGAAGTTTTTAAAAATTTTTAAGTATGATAAAAAGGTTAAAAAACTTATGATAAAATGTAGATTTTTTAAGATATATAAATAAAATGTTCAAATTTTGTGAATATTTTAAATGGTATCAACATAATAAAAAAAAAGTTCTTACGATTGTTGGGAAAATTAATTTTGTGATTTCTTCTAAAAAAATTAATTTTAAGAGAACATTAAAAAAAAATTTTAAACATTTTAAAAAATCTACAAAATCGTCAAAAATAAATTCGCAAGATTTTAAAATAAATTTTAGAATAATTCGAGTCAGTTTAAAGGATATTTCGGGATTTTTTTGGGTTTTGAAGAGATTAAAAATATGTTTAAACTTTGAAAGATTTCCGAAAATGTTTTAAAATATGCTTAAATTTTCTTTGTTCGTCAAAAAATATCTGTGAAGCTACTTAAATTTGGTCTAAATTTTTTTTAAATCTTTCAATTCAGAAAAAAGATTCTCGGATATTTTTTAGATACTTTTCCGACATAGCCGAAATCTTCTTAAATATTCTGGAATTTTCTAGAGCATTCTGAAAATTCATCTTAAAAATAATTTGACCATTTCTTTGAAAATTCATCTTTGTAGTCTGAAAATCCAAGTATTTTACTAAGACTTCAATTACTTGGTTAAAAATTTGTATCTTTTATAAAGAAATTAACTATTTTGTTGAAAATGCAACTGTTTTGATGTGCTTTAATCTATATTATTTAAACTATTTTGTTGAAAACTGTTTTTTTTGACAATTCATTTAAACTTTTTTGTTTGAAAATTTATCATTCTAGTTTGAAAATTCACCTATTTGACTGAAACTTCAATTATTTCGTTAAAAATTCATCTACCTTGCTTGGAAAATTAACTATTTAGTTTTAAATTCAAGTGTTGGATTATAAATTAATTTTGTTTCAAAATTAAACTATTTAGTTAAAAATTCATCTTTCCTCGGTGAAGATAATTTAGATTTTAAAATTTCATCTTTTTAAGCTAAAAAAATTAGAGAAAAAAGTTATAAATATAAAAATATAAATACTATATTAATAATGCTATATTAGGTCTGTATTAATTTTAAACCCTTTAAAAAATTGATCATTTTTACATTAAAATTGTATGTTTGTTTGAAAATACATCTTCTATCGTTGAATGTGTTCTGTTTTTTTTAATTTAATTTTTTAGGTAAATTTAACTGTTTGCCTGCAAATTTTTTTTGCAGTTGATCGTAAATTATTATTTTCAAAGAAGAATTTAGTATTAAATTATTGGGTTTCGAGAACTTCACATTTCTGAAAATTTTAGGTTTTGTTTTTTTTTTCTCCAGAAATAAGCATTTCTAAACAAATATTATCATCAAAATTCATCAATGATGAAAAAAATTCAGTTTCATAAGCGCTTTTTTAAAATTGCAAATTGTTATTTTTAAGCGTTTTTCGTAGTGTAAATATTTTTTGTCGGAATTTTATATATTTAATTTAAAAAAATAAGTTTCATGAAAGATTCACAACTTATTAACAATTTTGGTTTATGCAGGCATTTTACAACAAAAGACGGTACTTTTAGTAACAAAATCATTAGATTTCAAAAATATTAAAAATTTGTTATATGATTTAGCTTAAACAACGTTTTTTAGTATAGAGTTCAAAAATTGTTAAAAATTTCTGAACAGCTTCAGTTTATAAGAACTTTCTTCATATGAAATAGTTTATTTTAAACAGAAAATGATTAGTTTTCGAAAAAGATTTACAATTCTTAACAATTTTATTTTACATTATGTTATTTTAGTAACTTCAATCGGTCAGTATGTTTGAGTTTCAATTTGGATTTTTATCTGATTTAAATTTTTTAGGTTTTAATCAGGAGTATATGTGTTTTTTTTATTAGATCTGTAATTGACTTTTAAAAGTCTGTTTTTGAATTTAAAAAAAGTTGATTGCAAAGTGTAAAAAACATATGAAAAACATGTCTCGTCGATTATAATATACATAATATGTAACAATAAATGCAATAATACAAAATAATATTTATATTATCATCAAATTATTCTTTTACGCTTTGCAATAATCTTCCTATTGTTATTTAAAACAAAACTTTTACAAAATGTTTATAGACTCAATTCTCCTACCAACAACTAATTATCCCATTCTTTGTTTTCATCTCTTATGTAAGATAGCTTTTTTGTTTATATTAATTTCGTTAAACTTTGGGAAAAGAGCAAAAATATTTCGCTTGATATTCGGTTGATATTTCGCCACTTTTTATTAAATGATTTTAAATTATTAAATAAACAAAATTAAGTTTAATTTTCAAAATACTTAGTGAGAGAAAAAAATCGATAACGATACAAAATACAATTAATTTTCAAATTAACTAAAAGTTTCGTTGCACAAGTGGGGCCGTCAGAAGTGGTTAGTTTTTATTCTAGAAAAATCATTCACAACAAATTATTTATCAGTATCCTTGTTAACGTTTCACAAAATTAAAAATGTGTGTTTCCCTTACAATAATTAGACAAATTAATCATATTTTTAATGTATTTTACTTAAAATAATTGGAAAAATTTATACAAATTTTAATATATACAATATAAGGATCTATTGTCTTAAGTAATAAAAAAAACGTTAGTAACTTTGGTACAGTTCTCAAAAATAAGGATGTTACATAAAATGAGATAAAAAAATATATTTTCATTCCTTAGTAGCTTATTATTAAATTCCAGGAAGGAAGAATTTTGTATTGAATAAGAAACCTGTTCTTTTTCTTAATGAAGTTTAAATATGGCTCCCGCTCGCGGCATTTTCGTCTCACGCACAGATTGGCTATATCCGTATTACGTGATTAATCGCGGGAAATTTCAAACTACCCTAATTATGCAAATTTAAGAAAAAAAAGTAGCTGTGGTTTCTAAACATACATTTCAAAGTATAAATGTTTCTAAAGGGCTTTTATGTATTATTATAAAATAATAATCAATAATAATTACGAAGAAAATAGTCTGCCCAAATAGCTTCTGCTCATTGGCGACATTTTTGCATGTTTTGTGGTAAACGAATAAAAATTTTATTTGAATCTTTATCCTCCATTCTGTAGGGAATTTACTGATTTCCAAAGCCATTATTTTTTTTATATATTTGACGCTTCGTAATTTGGCGTGTATTTCCAATTTTTCGTTTTTAGGGATTGATAGGTTAGCTTAAATAATCAGCTGCATCAGCTGTCAAGTAGAAAGCCGCGACGGTCGCGAAACCTTATTGGTCAAAATTTTGAAAAGTAACATGGCGGCTAAAGTGGTCTCAGTGGTGCTTAAATGTATATTTTAGTGACCTGACATATGTTTGAATGCAACTAAATTGACGCAAACTAAACATATTTTTAAGGATTAGAAATCTAAAAAAAATTCTTTTTTCCAAAAAGTTATTCACTGCTTCACGTTTCTATAAATATGTTCCTTTTACTTCATGTAACATCACCATTGAAAAATTTATTGTCCTTATAATATTCGTGTGAACATATTTGTTATAAGCTGCAAATAAAGTTTCTAATGGAATATAATGAAATGGTAAATATGAGAATGTATCCAAATTTAAAATTCGAGTTGTAACTAGTGGGATTTCTGTCAACTAAACCTGTGGTAATTCCACACATTTTTTAGATTATGTTACAAATTTTATTATTTTGTCTATGTATACTCATTGGAATTTCCATAAGGCTTGTTGACAAAAATCTCATTAATTATTATTTGAATTTCAAATTTGGCTACAATCTAACATTTGCTACATCATTATATTGCATTATAAATTTTATTTGCGTGTTATAACAAAAATGTTCACCTAAGTATTACAAGAAAAATACATTTTTTATTTCTGATAACTGCACCAAAGTCACCAAGGTTTTTTTTATTACGTAGGACTGAACTAGACCCTTATATTATTTAAAAATTTTTATTAATTTATTCATTATTGTATATTCTATATATACTGCAAAGGACATTTAAGACTGTACAAAACCAAATTTGAAATAATGTTCTTATTTAAACCACATTCCTAGACTGTATTTTTGATAAAAAATTCTGTTTTAATGTTTTTTCCAGAATAATAATTAACTACTTCTGAAGGACCCCTTGTGTGCTAAAACGTTTGGTTAAATTGAAAAAATTAATGAATTATTTATTCTAGCCCTAAATCCAAAATTAACATACGGTATTATAAACTATTATTTCCATAGAGGGTCAATATAATTCCCCCCTCCCTGAATATTGAATTTTTTTTAATAAGTGTATAAGAAAATTTTATAATAAGAAAAATTTGATGATAATATACATATAATGTTATATGCATGCATTTATTATCACATAATATATATATATTTGAACTCTTGTGTAAGATAGCCTTTTTTGGTTAAAAAATATTTTTTTAAACATTTGAAAAAGGGAAAAAATAATTTTCCTAAAAGAGAAAGAAACTATTAAAAAAATGTTCTCCTTGAGGTTCATTTATTATTTATTCATATCTAGAAACTCAAAGAAAAACTACATAATTTAGAAAAGAAGCAACTTTCAAGCATTACTTCAAGAAAAGAAAAGATAGTTATAAATAATAATAAATTGTTCAAACTAATATGTTTGTTAGCTTCCTTTATTCATTAATTTACTAAGTAAAATTTGGGTAAAAAATTAAAAATTTCAGAAGAAACCGCAACTACCTAGCATTAATAAAGAACAAAATGGTTATAAACTATAATAATTTGTTTAAATAATTATCTTTGCTAAATTAAGTTAATTATTAACTCACTCCAAGTGAAACGTAAACACATAGTTGAAAATTTCCGCAAAAGCAACTTTCTAGTATTATTCAAATTAAATATTACTTAAAATAGTTATAAATTGTTTAAATAATTTATTTTGTAAAATTTAATTATTTATCTCATTCCAATAGGAAATTGGACAAAAAGTGGATCATTTTAGAAAAAAACTGCAATTTTCTATCATTATTCTAAGAGAATGTTATTAACAATAATAACAGAGGCACACAACAAAAGAATTTTAAGCATCCAACAATCCGATAAAACTAATTTCTGGCTTCAAATTCGGTGGTTTTTTGAAAATTAAAAAAAACGACATCGTGAATGTTTCTGGAACGAACCACTTTTTTGGGTGCTGGTGCAATAAATTGTGTAAACAATGATGCATGTTAACATTATTTAAACATTATCTCAATCTAATTGAAGATTAAACAAAAACTGAAAATTTGTTTGAAGAAGCCGCGGCTTTCTAGCACTATTTGAAAACAAAATTGCTATAAACAATAATTAATTAT
Organism: Druon quercuslanigerum; assembly: GCA_010014905.2. NCBI lineage: Eukaryota > Metazoa > Arthropoda > Insecta > Hymenoptera > Cynipidae > Druon > Druon quercuslanigerum. The sequence goes on from JAAAKG020009438.1 coordinate 9,196, forward strand.
TTAAAAAATTTATATCAAAATCCAGTTATTTGTGTAAAGTAGTATTTCATGTATTAGAAATAATTCGCCTTAAAGGAAGCTAAAGAATCAAAATGGTTTTTTATCTCATTTCATGCAATATCCCCATTTCTGAGATCTTTACCAAAGTTTCCAAAGTTTTTAGTATTACTTAACACTGCACGAGACCTTTATATATTATTACTTTATTATATTATTATTATATTATTCATTCATTTATCCAATTATTGTAAGGACAACATACATTTTTAGATTATATTACAAATTTTATTATTTTGTCTAATTACCCATCCACACAACAACAAAAATTTTGTAAACCAGAGCTAAACCATCATACCCCATCAAGCCGGGATAAAAGTCATCCCAAGATTAAATTTAATAAAACCATAGAATTGGACAAAACCTTTACTCTTAGACGTTTATGGGGTCGCTGAATCCGAATCCGGGGGTTAGTTCGGCCTCATAAGTTCGATTCCATGGTTTTCTCAACTTTGATCTTGAGATGATCTTCATCCCGACTTTATGTTGTAAAAATGACCCCGGATTCAGATTCCACTAACCCAAAATAGTTTGAGAGTAGATGCTTTCTTCGATCCAATGGTTTTTATCATTTTGACCTTCACTTGACCTGTCTGGTCTGTGTTCTTGTGAGGAAAACATACATTTTTAATTTTTTGCAAACATTATCAAGGACATATATAAGACTAAACCAAATTTAAAATAATGTCCTTATTTAAACTACATTTCTGCACTGCATCCCTGATAAATAATTTGATATAAATCTTTTTGCCAGATTAAAAATTAACCACTGAGGAGGGCCAACATTGTGCCCCGAAAAATTTAGTTCAATAAAAAATTAATTAGATAATTTATTCTGACCCTAAAGCCAAAATAAGCATACAATATTATAAACAAATATTTTATTTCACTTTTAAATTCTGTAGAAGTCAACGTTTATAAAAAGCCTAACTAAAAGGCAAACAACATTTTTTGAGATGACCCTATTTCCTTAATTTATTGTATAAATTTAAAAAACGATTTCATCTTCATATTTTTATAATTGTATAAAGGTTTCTATAAAGTTAAAAATTGCTTAAGTTGGCGACAAATGGGCGTTTTTCCTCATTTCCTCATACCTCAGAACCTAATTTTGGTAATGAGCCTCCTCCTTCCTCTAATTCTTAATAATAGTACAAGAAGGATCTTCAAGGTTAATGAGCGTCGACAAGACAGTAAAATTGTAGTAGGGTGGTGGCCGCTATTGTGTCACTCCATATATAACGGCTCTCGCGGCACCCCGCAAGCTATTGTAAACATTCACCGCATGTACGGTAACATGCTTTCCAGTCACAAGGTACCTACGTTACTTTACGCGAGTTTATTTTCCGCGGGCAACTCGTGAACGTCACACTAAAAGTTAAACTTTTCAGTTAATAAAAAAAATAACAGATTAAATTCAGTTTCTCAGTGTTATGCTTGTTCAAAATATAATTTGCGAAAAGGTGAACTATTGTGACTAAAGGAAAACCACTTGGAGGATTGTGCGAGGAAAAAAACTTTCAAGAATATTTCGGAAGAGTGTCAAAGAAGAAACATTTTGTGTTAAAAAATGATTGTACGATTATTTACAAAAATTATTTTTATGTTTTATGAGTATTAGCAACAGTAGATAGGATAGAACAGGTTAATTTTTAGAGAATTCACATTCCATTTTTGAAGTATCTAGTTGTGATGTAATGAATACTTAAACAAGGTTTAATATTAAAGAACTTTCATTGCTGTGAAATAATTTAATTTTTGAAACTGTTTTTGTATAATGATTTAGGACGTTTTTCTGTTTCTTTAATTTATTATAAATTATATTTATATATACTTTCTTTAGTGGTTTATTCTAAATTAACCAATTTTTTTTATTGAAGAATTATTGCCATCACTTTGAATTGATATTATTTTTAAATAATAGCCTTAACCATAAAAAATAATGAAGATTATAAAAACATAAAGTAAAATGATGATTACAATTAGTTTTCCTGTTTCAAAATCGGTGGCTTTGTGTCTTGTTTTTAGAACAATGATTTTAAAAATTAAATTTATTACTAAATTTTATAATTAATATGCATATTAGATCACTTTTTGAGTATTTACTTTTAAAAAAATGAAGTTAAATACTAATTTTTGTTTATGAACGAGTTTTAACATTTAGGAAATTTCATTATTCTATAATAATTTGACTTTAAAAAGTGCTTTTATTTCTTGGCATGACTTAAAACTATTTCCATTCCTTGAATTTGATATTTTCTAGTAATTTCTAATAAATAAGATTGATATAGATATACTTTCTTCAATGCTTTATTCTAAATAAAAAAATATTTTTATTATTGAAGAATTAATGTCAGCACTTTGAACTGAGATTATTTTAAAATAATATCCTTAGCCATAAAAAATAATAAAGATTAAAAACGAGTTAACAATTATACCAGGGACTCCCATAATTTTCAGATGAATTGTACAAGCGGAAAGTGAAATAATGAATGCAAATTGTTCTCCTGTTTTAAAACCTGTGGTTTTTTGTCCTGGTTTTAGAATTTAATGTCTCAATGTTTGCTAGTTCTCATACTTTTATGAGAAACTTTGTCTTCAAAATGCAAGTTATAAACTCTCTTTTTTCAGTAAAAAATATGTCATGCTCATTTTTATTTTCTTCGAAAACAAAGTTAAGATTTGATTTCTAATATTTAATTATTTGCTCTTTAAAATGCAAATAGTAAATTTTTATTTTTTATTAATGAATAAGTCATACTTATTTTTATTTCTTTAAAAACAAATTTATAACTCGATTTCTAAGATTTAACTAATGTCCATAATTGGAAAAAAATGTAATTTCAGATTTTTGCATTCTTGAAACACTATTAAGAGGATATAAAAATATACTTAACGTTACTTAGTAATAATTAAAAATTAGATTGTCAAAGTAAAATTACTAAGTAAATAATTTACCAGTATTTTGAAATAAGAACACGTAAAATAAATGGCATATAGTTTTTTTGGTAAAATTAGGGCTTATTTCAAATTTCTATATTTGACATTATTATTGCATTCTTGAAATCAGTAATTGTTTTAACATAAATTAGTGCATATTTAATGAAATATTTCTGATTAAAAACAGTTAAAAGTATCAAATTGATTTTTGAAAATCTGAAGATTGTGAAAAAGTATAAGAATTCCTTTTTCAAAATATTCTTTTTGTTATCATTTGCTCAAATCTTTTTGAGGAATATTAAGACTATACAATTTTTATATTATTTTGCATAACAAAATTTGCATTCCGATAACTAATTTAATTACATTATCAATTCAAAAAAGAGAGATTAAAAAAATAAGTGATTCGGATGCGCAATTTCTGCTGCACGTTCATGTAATTAAGGAAATTTATTTGGGTATTACGTGATAAATTATATGGTATTATATTTGGCGTGTTTAATGTTTGAAAATTACCGCACTTTTTGGCACAAATAGTGGGGGTTAGAAAAGGTCTATTTGCATTTTTTCAATTTTTACCAAAATAATTTAAAATAATGATTGATATTTAAATAAAGGTTTTTTATCAAATCGTCTGCTTCACTGCTCACAGTCCATTTTAAAATTGAGCATTATTAAAATTATTTTAAAAATCTGCACAAATAGACCTAATGATAATTATTGCGTTATGCATATTTATGTTTATCAACTTAAATTTGAAGTCAAAGCTGCATTCTCATATAATCCTAATGATCAAGGCCTCATTTTATTCATTAAAAGATTCTTTACAGTTCTATTTTGTTAAATTTTATTAATATCAAAACAATCTAGTTAAATTTGTTTTCAAAAAGATAATTACTAAATAATTTATAAATTTTTTAAAATAAATTCCAACGAAAAAAGAATATAAAGAATCTTTTGAGTAATAAAAGCAGCTCTTGTAAATAAATATTAAATAAAAATGGAAGCTTTCACTTAAAATTCAAGCTAGAACACAAAAATCCATATAACTTATTGTTAAGTAAACAATTTCAATCACAACCATTTTTATCTAAAGAACGCTTATATTTCTTCTCCAAAATTCACAGCAAATTTCGTGAAAATTTGACCAATATGTAGGATTTATCCTACCGAAATTTCCATTAAAAATCGATTAAACTTCTTTTTAAATAAATACTTTTGGAATTTTAGAACTTCTTGAATCTTTTTTAGAAAGACAATTTTATTTTATAAAAAAAAATTTTTTGTCCAAGATGACACCAGTGTTGATGGCGATCTTTTGCTTGGTGACAGCGGGCTGTGCTAACATAACTGATCAGCAGACATCAGAAAGTCAGCATAATCAGCAGGTGGCAATTCTGAAACAGATCAGAAAAGTGAACGATGATGGTTCCTACACTTTTGGTTATGAAGCTGGCGATGGATCCTTTAAGGTAAATAAAAAAGCAACTAAATAAGTAGAAAAAATAATCAATCAAAAACCGAAGTTAGAGAATAAATGTATACAGTGAATTGCTTTAGAATCTTAACCTCAGAATGACTGCCCACTTAAATAATCTAGTAAAACACATTTGGATTACTCACCTATTTTTTGCCAACTAGAATACGTAAAGTTACCATGAAAATAGGTATCTAATCCAAATACCTTGAAAATTTTTTCAAATATACATCAGAAAGGGGATATTTTGTCTTAAAGTTAGAATGCATGCTTGCTAGGTCGAGAGCCGTGACGTTTTAGGCAACGTCAAGGGTACTTTCGGTTTCGTCGACGCGGATGGTGAAATAAAGAGGGTCACTTACACCGCTTCGAATGGAACAGGCTTTAAAGCGACTACCGTCTCGCCATTGCAGGAACACGTGACAGCTATCCAGACCAGAGTGAATCGAACCACATCCACCAGAAAGCCTATTGTCGCCTTTGCAACTTCGTCAGAGACATCCACGACATCTTCAGTTGTGCAGTCCATTCCAAGAACGAGAAAACAGTCAACAACACCTGAAACACCTTCATCAACAACAGGTGGAAGCAGCAGCACCTCAACAACGGAATCCACTACCAGACAGGGTCTGCCCCAATTCAGAACGACTTCAAGAAGCAGATCTCGATTTTCCATCAATGGACAACAACGTCCACAAGTTTTGGAAGAAGAAACAGAAGCTGAAGATGATTCCCAGATTAAAAAACCTGAAGAGAAAGTTTCAACTTACAGAAAAGTCATCTTTGCTAAACGACCTGTTGATGTGACACTCAGGCCAATCACTGAAGAATTCGAGGAAAAAGAGGAAGAAGATAAAATTACCACAGGAAATACTTTGAGGCGACAACTACACGAGGACACTACAAAATCGGTTCCTGTTGTTAATGTGGAACATCAACATGAAGACGATCATGGTGACCATGTCTACGGAGGAGCCTTGTCGACATCAAGACCATTGTTTACAATCAATAATCCTCCTAGAGTCGTCCAAAGGGTTGCCAGTTTGAGACAAGAACGAGCAAAGACACTATATGTTAACAACAGAGAGACCCATGCACCAGCCAGATTTGAACCACCTAGAACTTATGAATCAGACGCTAAAACTCAGGACGAAAGAGAGAATGCAGCAGCAGCACAACAGCAGGTTTTAATAGAACCACCGCGAGATCAAGTTAGGGATTATCCTCAACAGAATCCAGAGCAACCTATATATGTGAGAAAACAGAATGGATATTCTAGGCTATTGCCACCTGGAGGAATTTTGGTCAGAGGACCACCACCTGAAAATGTATTGGAAGATGATCCTGAAAGTTACAGACCACCTCTGCCTATTAATAGGGGTCTTTATCGACCTCTGGCAAATCAACAACCTATTTATTCGACCACGACAGAACCGAACGTTCATTACTTGACTGAACAGCCAATCGAAGATCCAAGAGTGCCAATTAATCAAGATTACGTAAGGAGAGATAGACTATATCGACCGATTCCTCCATATCCTGAACAGCATCCTAGAGCTAGACCTGCCATGTTTCAGCCTGTTAGACCTATCCCACGTCCAATTGGTAGAACGCTCGATGATCGGGACTATCAGGCAGTCTCTCCTGATGGATACCAATATTCTGGGCCAATAGCGCTACCTCCAGAACATCCAAATCCAATCGCACCTCCTTTGAGTCGAAGAGATTTTCAGATGCTTCTAAGAAGACTTCTTGTCAGTCAGTATGGAGTTCAAGCTTTGACATATCCGAAAACTTATTTGGAAGATGCTCTCTATGATCAGCAGCCATATCCTTCTTATCAGCCATCTTATAGAACATCTGCTCCGAGAGAGGATCTTGGGTATGAAGCGAGATACGGTGATAGGGTTCCACTTGTAAGAGCTGCTACAGCTGATGCCACTTCCGCTAATGGTTATTCAAGATCCATGGGACCTGTTTATCAATCTATGAGATACGATGACTACCAGGATAACAGAGCTTATCAAAAACGAGTTTATAGACAGAAGTTTTACTCTCCGGAGGAATCAGATGATAGAGATGAGATATTGCCACCTCCGATTAGAGAAGCTCTTCTTCTGAGGATGTTACAGCTGGCTATCAATTCGGACCGACCTCCGATGACTATGGCTATGCCGATGACTACTGGTAGTCCTGCTTCCAGGTACAGGAAGATGGGTCCGGTAAGGAGTGTTCAGATTATCACTGATGACTCAGAAGAGGAAAAGGAGGCAAGGAAGAACATGTAATGTTGAGTATTATGTTCAGTGATATTAAGGTGTTCCTTACTCCTTATTTCTGGGTTTTGATAATGGAAAAATGTTGGTTATTGTGTTTTAATAACAGATACTTCTATCTTTTAAGACACTTCACCCTTAAAAAGTATTGTTTTCCCAAAGGACGAACGATCTCTTCTTTAAACTGAAGTTATAAAAGTTTTAGAAACTGAGGAAAACTTATTTTGAATCAATCTCAAGACATCTTGTACTGAGCCTTGACGATCTGATTGTGGTGATTTTTTAAAGTAGAACTATCAATAATTTAATATTACCGGATCTTCCAGAACTTTCGTTCATGATAGTGATCTATTCATATATGTCAATAATGGTGGTCTCTTTGTGTCTATTGAAGTTGGTAGTTCATATATATTAAAATATGTTTAAATTTTAAGCATAAAGAAAGTAGAATTTTTTTATGTATAGAAGTAGTAAAAAAGTAGAATCTGCATCCTATAGGTAAAATGTTATTTTTGATGGTGCAAACAGTTTTCAACCAGTATCTGATTGTTATTAAAGATTAATTTGATCCTATCGTTACAATTATAGTTTAAAAATTGTGGGCCAGTGATGCTTAAAATTTTTATTAGAATGCTGTACCAGAATTAGACTTTTGATAGAAAAAAATTTGACCATCATTATCATTGTGTAGAACATCTAGATCCGAATTAGGAAATTTTTGAACAAGACTTTGAATATATCCCCATCACTCTCATTTTGACAGCATCGAACTTCTGTCACACAATAATGTAACCATTGTCATCATGTTCAGGGTATGATTCATGTCATGTTTGAAACACGACTAATAAATCTCTTAGAGCTGGAGTTTACTTGAAGAATCTATTAGGAAAATCAAATCTGATAAACCTAGACAACTAGTTTCAACTTTGATAAAATCTGCAATGTCTAGTGCCAAGATATTCTTAATGAATACAATATGATTTTTTTCGTACTGAAAGTTATCAATATCCTAAAAGTTGCCATCCATTTCTGATCTTTATATTATATTCCTAAAATTTAAACCAACATTTCTAGCATATATTGAATGTGCTCAAAAATTAATAAATTTAAATGAACCCTAACGGATTATTCTATCTTAAAAAAGAAACGAAAAATCTTCACATAACTTTATATTATAAGATTACATTTTTAATTTGTGATCCAATTTCAACCTAAAAACAACATGAATTCATAAATTATATACTCCAGCTCTAATTCAATTAAGCCTCGTAATCCAATGTCCGGTTAATCGAATAATCGTGCAGAGTTTTAATGTGCGGTGAAGAAATCGTTTCTTAGTCCCTTTCATTTTCTCGTTCGCCTTGTGGAATCAATTTAGTCTCCACTGGCCTCTAAAAAGCGGAAGTCTCGAACCTGCGATTATAAAACCGGCCCTTAGTAAAATCCGGCAATAATTAATCTCAAGGTATTTCTTTCTAAACTGACATGTCTCTAAACAAACAATACTCTCATTAATGTTGTCTCTTTTAATAGAGTAGTTACGTCATCGAAAATGAATCGTGGGATTCAGTCTTCGCGGCTTCGCGATATGATTTCATTTTTTATTTCTACGACTCTAACAAGCAAAAAAACGATGTGAAGGTTGTAAGAAAAATTTCTCGTCCTTTTCCTCCTTCTTTAAAGAAGCAGGGACAAGAAGATTTTGCGACAATGCCAGTAGAACTTTACCAAAATATGTAAGATTCCTTTGTGGAAGAAAGGTTTTTAGTATATATATATTCTTGCGGTACCTTTATATTTTAATACGAAACTTTTCAGAAAATATTTTCCTGAAAGGCATTATTGTTGTAAATACAGCAAATTAAGACATAAGACTTTGATATTTGATTTTATCAACTTAGAGGAGCGTTTCTCAGCTACGTCAGCATTGCAAGTACCCACTTCCGTAATGCTTCGTGGTTTCGCTTAATCGTCCAATAAAGTTCATTCGACGTTGGTAAAGTCTCTTATCGGTAATCTAGTTAACTGAAAACTGAATAATAATTATAAGATAGAGGTAAGCGTACAGAAAGACACGTATATATGTATTTACAAGAATAGGCGCGTGCTCGCCTCTCTGTTTATCGAAATAAAGAAAGAAGAGAGATGCAGAAGATAAAAGAGTGTGAGAATTCATTTCATAATAAGTCCCTGGTACCAAAGGGGTAGAGAATAATAACCTAGTTGGTGTCGGTAATTAACATCTCATTGCAACATGAGACACAAACATTACAGTACCGACGTTCTGAATACTTGCATTCAGGGCGGAGACCATGGGATCTCACGTATGGTTTCCACGGACGGAAATCTCCAGAGACATCCAGACAGCGGACACATAAAGGAAAGGATTTCGAGAAAGTATATTTACGTGGCAATCGTTCCCAAAGGTGTAATTCGTCGCGCAACGTTTTTAGACGTAGATTGATTCAAATTATAAGAATCTTTGTATTTCTTGTTTTTTTTTCCTTATCCAGATAAATGCCTTATAGACTCGGAATAGAAAATGTAGGTGATTTCATGTTTGAGAAACTTAAAGTTCAAATAGAATACGGTTCAAAAGTAACTTTTTTTTGCGGCACTTTCAATAATACTTAAATCATTTTAAATAGATAATAAAACAGAGGAAAAAACGTAGCATAGCGTTTTATTAAAAATTTTACTGTTACTTTTTCTATTAATTTTCTATTAATTGTGTATATTTCCATTGTCCTTGCCAAATATTTTTATATACTTTTTAAATTATGATACTCATCCTTTTTTTTTTTAATTAATCTTTGAACCGCTTTAGAGTAAAATGCACTATTTTTAAAATGGAACATGGATTTTCCAGTATAAATAAAAAAAATGGGCAAATGTTTAAAAATTGAAGTAGCAATTTGTAGTTTCTTTAAGTAATATGGAAAAATACTGAAAAAAATTGGGAAGAGTTTCATGAATACTTGATTGATTAAAAACTACATAATTGACTATCTACTCTAATTACAATTTACTTTCCATTAAAAGCAAATTATTACAGCCATTACCTCTAAAGTCATAAAAGTCTACTCTCCTCACGCATAAAGTACATTTACAAACATTTTCTTGCACTGGTCGCCTTTCTATCTCGTCAAACGCGCGTTATGCAAGATTTTATATTTTTTATCTAATTTATAAAAAGACATAAATTATTTCCACCGTGAACGATATTTCAAGAAATTTCAAAAGATTTGAAAGATTTTTTGCGATTTGTAATTATTTCGAGATGTTTGCAGGGATTTGAAGGCATTTGAAAAGACTGGTAAGTATTTCATATAATTACAAAATTGTTAAGAAATTTGTAAACATTTCATATGATTACAAAATTGTTATGAAATTGAACGAGATTTCCAAGGTTTTTTTAAAGAGATTTCATAGGTTTTGAAAAAAAAAGCAGAAAGATTTCACGAGTTTACAAAAAAGAGATTGTAAGGGATTTAAAAAAATTAAGAACGAGTTTTCGAGTTTAATCAGATTTTCAGAAATTGTATTGGCTTCAAAGGATATAAAAGGATTTCAAAAGAAATTAAAGTTCGATAGGTTTTGAGCGAATTTGAGGGATTCTAAGAAATAAAAAACGATTCTCCATGGATTTTAAGGGTTTTTATGAGATATTAAGGATATTTGAAATATTTTGAAATAAACTACTGGATAAACCACGTATTTTAACTAATTTGAAAAATATCAGAATGTATTTAATGGGATTTTGAAGAATTTAAAAATTTGAAGAGGTTTCATAAGATTTTGAAGGATTTTTAGGGATTTTAAGAGATTTGAAGGGGTTTCGATGATTTCACTAAATTAAAAAAGGTTTCTAACTTTCACTCAATTTTATTTTGAATTGAAGAATCATGAAATTGAATGATTTCAGATTAAAAAATTAGGAAATAGGGCAATGTCCAAACCTTAAAAATCGAAACTTTTAAAATTAGATCATTGATTATTCAGAGTAATTGTAGCTGTATTATTTATACTTAAAAGCGTTCAAAATTAGATAATTAAAAATTGCAAACTTTTGAATCTTTCAAAGTCAAAGCTTCTGAATCTCTATAATTAAAAATTTTTATCACGTAACGAAATTATGATTTGACATTAAAGCTAATTAGGCGAATTTTTATAAAATTAAAGAATTGATTGAATTATACTAAACAAATCATCAAACTAAAAAATAATTTTAAATGGGAAACATTAAAAATTAAAGAACTTTACTTTAAACTGACAGTATATTAAAATCATTTGAAAAGAAATAATTTTTAAATTGCTAATTAAACTTTTCAAAATTCATCCAATTGAATTTTAGTTTCAACATTAAAACCTATGAAAGGGAGAAGTTTAAAATCGAGCTTTCAAGATGTAAATTCAGAACTCTCAAATTATTTTTACAATTTAAAATTACTTGAACTATGCATTTATTGCTGTATCATAGTTACTGTATGATAGTTTAATTTTGGTCTTTTTGTTACTTTCAAACCTAATTTTTATTTTTTAATGTCAAGTCTTCCTTTAAAACCATTTTTCATTCTTGAAAATTTACAATAAAATACACATTGAAAATTAAAATAAATAATAAACAACTAGATTGCTGTAATATGATTCCATTTTTTGATATTGCACAAAGGCCGTGCTTTGAAATATATTTGGTTCATATTTGGGTAGTAACTTTCTCCTATTATAAGACTAATTTACACTTCTAAAAAAAATTTTACACAAGTTATAAATTTTGTTTGCAAAATCAAAAATTCAAATTTTCTCGAAAACGGCTCAATCCATTTTTATGGCCTGAATATATATTATACAAGGTATCACAGCAGTTCTAAAAAAAATCAAGACACAATTCTGGCAATTACAAAAGGGTTGGTACCAGCGTCATTTTTTCCCTTTAAAACCCTCATGCCCTTAGTACCAACATATATTTTTCATAGCATGATTTTAATGGTAAAACATAGTGAAAGAAAAGAAATTGTTTTGTTGGCCCCTGAAAAAGATGCTATTCCGTTGAAACGAGGGGTCTTCTTAATTTTAATTCATAACTTTCTTGAATGAGCATTACTTAAAACTATAGATACGATATTGCATAGATTTTACTTTGCGTCTTCTATTTTTGTCCTTTTTTGTTTGAAATTAC
>JAAAKG020009449.1:0-21124 GCA_010014905.2 Druon quercuslanigerum
GCACCACAAAGTAAAAATTTTGCGCCACAAAAATAAAGGAATTATTGCAAGTGTTAAGGTGGGGGGAGCTGGTAACACGCTAACCCCCCGCTTTTAAAAACATGACTTCTAAATACGTAATCTTGAAGAGCTTCAAATGCGCTCTATCGCTCCACAAAAAAATTCAATTGCGCTCAACTGCAAGCTCATTCGAAAGGACTTTGTATTCGATCAATAAAACAGTTTTCAGGGACAAAATTGCACGAAGTGCCATTTCTTAAATTATGAATTCTGCCCATGACTACATTCGTAAATATATATCAACAGATATAACTGCCTAGGTGGGCGTCAGACTTCGATTATATTTTAGAAAGTTATCTCAGTTTTAGGTTATACTTGCAAAATTGTGAGTGTTCGAAATATTCGCTTATTTATTCAAATATAAGTAAGTTGATGCAAAATATATTTTATTATTAATGTTAAAAGAGTTTAACTCTTGACCTACGTAAATAACCCTCAGCAGATTTAGGAAATTCTATAAATGCTATTCAAAAATACTTCATTTATATTATTTCGAGTATTCTTAATACTTTTTTTTATTTATTTACTAATAATTATACTTAACTCCGCACCTTAAGATGATTTTTAGTTAAAAACTTAAATTTAACATAAAACACCTCAACTTTGATGAAGAAATGTCATTATTTGCAACTTAAGTTGAAATGATACTATGATTATCAGTGACCTATATCCTCTTTTACATCCATAAAATCAGTCTAGACTTTTTATCGATCCACATGCGACATCTTTACAAAGGTTTAAGAAGAAAAATACTTTGGTTCGAATATTAAGTCCTAAAGCATGTCATATTATCAGTAATTATGTTATTCAAAGAACACTGTAAGCAAAGAATGCGACGAATAAGTAAAAAATATACGACTTACATTGCGCAACTTGTCTTTTTCATTTCTGCCATATACCCTTAAGACAAATAGGTCTTCTCCGGATTGCTCACAAGATGCTTGAGTCTCTACTCGCACGCAGCTATGAATTTCTTCCACTTTTATTTATCACACTATCAAATAAAGGCACGGGAAACAATTTACCTTAACAAATGCTGCATTAAAAAATTTTCTAATTAACTAAGGGCACTAAGTTTGGATATTGGGATGTTAAAAATTATTTATCTTCTAAGGCACGTAAATAAGGAATTATAAATTGTAGTTATTGAAAAGGAATACAGTTTTATGGATTGAATTCAGAGTCCTTGGGAATGAGCTAATGAGGATGAAAAAATATTAATCAGGATTCGAAATACGTGAAGCGTGTCAAAAGCCCCCCCCCCCACACCTCATTGCACTCTCTAATTATCAGTACTTGCAGTTGAGCGCAATTGAATTTTTTGTAAGAGCGATGGAGCGCAGTTAAAGTGCTTCGAAATTAGGCGAAGAGTATTAAAAAATATTAACTAGGACTCGAGATACGTGAAACGTGTCACCAGCCCCCACCTCATTGCACTCTTTCATTAACAGTAATTTCAGTTGAGCGCAAATAAATTTTTTGGTGAAGCGATAGAGCGCATTTGAAGTGCTTTAAAATTAGCCAAAGAGTATTGAAAAATATTAATGAGGACTCGAGGTACGTGAAGCATGTCACCAGCCCCCATGCCCTCCGAAAGATTATATATTTTCCGGTTTGCCGTTAGAGTACGAATTTTTTAATTGCTGGTGCAAAAGAGCGCATTTGAAATCAAATCGAATTATTTTTTTGCAATTTGATATCCTAAAATATGGGGGCTTATGTTATCATGCTTTATCACTTGCTTCAGGTGTTTAGAATTTAATAAATTTCTGATTTTTAATTCGATTGAAAAATTGCGGGCGGTGCAATGTAGCGCATTTAGAGTGGAATATGTTTTGCAAGTTAGGTGTGAGTATTAGTGCATAATGGAGATTTTAACACCAGCGTTGTACCAGCCCCCCACCAATTTGTATTTACGTCAATTATTTGGCGCAACATTTTTTTTGTTGGAGCTATAGAGTGCATTTGAAACTGAATAAGTTTATGAAATGAAATTTGGAAAATGTTGAATTTTGACGAAAATCGCACTAGCCCCCCCCCCCACCTTGTTTCGCTGATAACTCCGTTATCATAGTGGTGTAATGCTTGTTATTGGTGGTGCTATGGAGCGCATTTAAAGTTCTTCAAGATTACGTATTTAGAATTTGTTTTCGAAAGTGGGAGGTAAGGTGTCACCCCCTCCCCCCTTAACAGTTGCAATTACTCCTTCAGTGTTATGGCGCAAAATTTTTTACTTTGTGGTGCAATGGAGAGGATTTGGGATGCAATCAAATGGGTTCGTATAAACGAAAAAGTAAGTGGTGGTGGGGGGGGGGGGGGAGGTTACTATAACGGACCTTCTGATTCGAAATCCGTTTCAGTTAGGAAGAAAATTGCGAAGAAATGTTTCAATTTTAGGAATTCAATATTTGCATCAAGATATTTTCATGTATTATTGATATCTTACTTGATACTCGATAGAATCTTCTCTGTATTTCTATTAGTTACCAAATTTACTATCTAGTCTAAAAGTTTTGTCATTGAAGCAGTGATAACGACTGCAGGTGTTTCTTGCAAAAAGAAAAAACTCGAGGAGGAAGAAGCAAAAGAGATCGCTCGAGCTGTGGCTGGAAGTTTGTGGGTAGAGGGACTTATAGAACTAGATGGAGACGCTGCGTTGGTTGGCACGTGACTGGAATTCCACCCAACTCCTTCTCCATTTCTCCTCCAGTGTCGTCGCTTGTTCAGCCAGCTAGCCCATCGACGTATTCGTATTACCAACCTTGGATAGAATCAAAGTGTGTACCTAGCCAACAAAAGCGCTAAACCTAACTCAACAGTTCCGAATGGGATTGAGGTTCCAGGAGGGAATCTAGAAGTACATTTTCACTCTTCGATCCAATACCAAATTCTCTAGAGGCGCACAACACCTACGATTCAATACCTCCTTGCAGATGTTTTGATGATTCTCTCAGCAAATTCAATTGAAATATTACTAGAAATCGAGTTTTATTTTCAGGGTCAATTAATCTAAATATTTCACGTTTCCAGTCAAAACAAAAAAAAGACTAATTTTTAACAGTAGATAATTTTAAAAGACTTTATGAAGATAAACAAAAATTAAAATATGAAAATAATACGTCAACAGTTATCACTCTCTTTTCTCTGATACTACATTAATGCATATTATTTTTAGGGAAATATGCACGTAAATACAAGGTTTTTTAATAATTATCAGTGAACAACCTCTAAGATTAACTGAAGGACATATAGGTCACAGTTTTTACAATCTTAGTTGGCTCGTTTCTTTGAACCCCTCACGAGAACCAAAGTCGTGAATTGTAGAGAAAGCAAGTGGCTCCCATAAGAATATCTACTAAATCTAGATATTCCCTGCGAACTCCATGTTTTTAACAATTTTACTCTAGAAACAGAAGATTTCAAGCAAAATAAACACCATTTTCTTTATCGAACCTATTTTTTCTTTCAATCTTCAAACATATTTTTTGTAGTTTGAATAGTTTTTATTGCTTACTGTTTATAAAGAAATCAAAGTTAGCACTTTAGTTTAAAATCATCAAGCACGATTTTTTCACAAGTATACTTTTCTTAAACCTAAACACTATAGACTAATGGTTTTACGTTTATCTTACTCACTTTTTCTCCAATAACAGATTCTTTCAAGTTCTCACCAATTGCTGCCAAAAAAGTAAACTTTCGATTAGTTCTCAATGATTGCTATAGTTAAGAGTTTCTCGGCTTTCCCCTATCTTCGTCTCAAGTCTGCAAGTGCTTCAAGCTTCCTCCTTCCGAGTTTCTTCACCCTTACAGTTCTCGCAGATAATAACATTTTCCCTGAGCGTCAAAGTTCCTCTCATTGGTGGCGTAATAGAAACAAGGCCGGATGGTTCCATCCACCAAAAGGAATTGCTTTTACCTACCTTCTCCCGCGGGACTACCGCAAAACTTTTTGGTGTAAGGGAACTACGCGACAATGAGGAGTCAAACCTAAACCGACCCAAAGGAGTTTCGATCTTAAATAAGATATCATCACTTGAAAAACCCGTAACACTTAGACCGAAAAAATATAATATTGAATCTAGACGACGATTATTTATATTCTGTATACGCCCTAATTTGTAATACCTGCAATAGATATTCACCCGTTTCTTACCACATAAATAAACTACCTAATCCCTCCTATCTCCCTTCATAATTTATATTCCCACGCTCCCGCTATTTAACACAATTTTTTATGTTTTGTATAAATGATTCTAAAGCTGGTGTCTGCACAGCAGATCTCTTAAAAAATAAATCATCTTAAATTTTAGAAAAAACGAATTTGTAAAGCGGATGAAATCTAGAGACTGTAGATCCAGACATTTTTCAACAGTAAATTCATGATCTGGCCCACTGTGTGTCGTCTGACTATAACGGCGAAGCATCACTGAGCAGCGGCGTAACCCAGCAAGTGATGTATGCTGACTATAATATGATAGTCCGTCAAGACGCAAAATACACTGTTAGAAATTTCTATAGACATTCAGCACTCTGAATCTTAAAAAACTCATCGGGTTTTTGGTGATTTATTTTACAGCTAATTTGAAATCAAAAGTTCAGATTGCCAAAGGTTTGCATATATCTTAGTCATTGCTGCAAGACGACGTATAGGTTACACTTGTCCGAAAAATCGAGTGAAAGATGAAAGTTCCAAATACGAACAATAACTTATACGTTCTATTTGTCCTTATTTAATCTATTTTATAAATGTTAAATTATTTAACTCATAAATCATATAATTTGAAAATTGAATTCTAAAAGTGATGACTTAAGATCATAGTACACATGTGTTGTAATTTAACATTAATAATTCAAGAATCTATATTTATTAGGCAAGAGTATATTAATATGTAGTGGAATTACAAACATTTTCAACAGTGTAGAGTTTTGGATGTTTTATGCTAATGAAGTACTGCCCAAAATTTCAGGTTTAAACTGAGTTTTCCTAAATAAGATTTTAATTAAATTATGCCTCCTGAACGCAAAGAGTAACATAAGAATCTGTATTTCAGTAGAAAAATTCGATGGAGTTTCCGTTCAGCCCTGGCCTCAGTAGGTTTGGATATGATAACATAACGTTCTTATAGAATACGATCAAAATAAGCTAACAATAGTTATTTTCCGAAAAATCTTGAAGTTTTCTTAACTCGTTAATAATTTTGTTCCTAGAAATTTTTCCCAGTTTTACTTCACAAAAAACTTTTCACATGCGACGCATATGTCCAATACATCGAGTTAAAATGGATTAAACAACACTGGCTTTTTATCAATTTTGCATATCCACAATTTTAACAAGATTTTTGTTTTATTTAATTGGAAACGTTACAAAAAGTACCAAATTACCTATACATATCTCCAAAATACCAAGATAGACACTTCAATCAAAATTTGTCCTTTGTGTTCGCGGATTGCAGTTCGTGCACGCCATTATGCTAGCACAAATTCATTTCAGATCCCACACCTTAAAGTTATTTACTACATATTTCAAATGAAGACACGTGTTTTAATTCATTTACTTAATTAATGTACAAATTAAATTCAGTAATTTTTGAAAGTCAGATGCTTGTGCACGCTAAATCAGCGATTTCAGATAAATGAAAAAAAACAACTATCAAGGCATACATGACAGCTCGTGATTTAAAGAATTTGCACCTTTTGATGAGAAGTAAAAAGTACACCGTAAGTTAAAAAGGATAGAATCGAACAGAATGTAAACTCAAACATCCTATTAAATAAACGCTTATTTTTCTCATCTTCCGATGCGCTCTTATTGTTATACCAAAATCGCGCTTTTCTTATGCAGGTGATATAAAAAATAGGAAAATAAACAAACCTCACATTCGTAGGAATCGCTATTCTTTTTTGCACAATATTCTATTTCAAAACGAAGAAAACAAGCGTTGAAACTCAATTAACAATTTATATCGCAATATATTTCGTCTGGAAATTAGAACTTTGATTATCATCAAAATTATCCCAAACCGTAACTATATACGTTGAGAATATATGGAATAACTGTAGGTGCTTTGAAGTACCATATTTGACAATAATTCAAAAGGGGGGGGGGGGGACAATATGGCAGAAGAGTATGCTAAAAAATGTTGAGATTCTCTTTGAATCTGGTATAAGGGGGTTTTCGAAATCACTGTTTACGACTATGAAATCAAAAATTCGAAATCAAAAATGGCGGATCCAATACGGTGAACAAGTATGCTAAACAAAATTTTAATTCTTATGAAACGTAGTGAAAGGGGGTTTTCTAAGTTGCTGTTTACGAGATGTACAAAGTTGTCGGCCAGTTTCGGGCAGCCGGATTTTGAATTTTCTATAAAAGGACGCCCCAAACTACATCCTAGGATAGGTAAGAACACATAACTATAAAGAAATCTCAAGATTTTCTCTGTGTGTTTTTAATTTTTTAAGCGTTTTTCGTTATTTTCTATTAAATTCATTTGCTTATTCCATTTAAATGTATAATTCATATAATCTAGAATATCTATAGTGATATTCTACTTATTTTTAGATTTAAATTTTATGTTTTAACTTTGAAATCGTATAATTTGAAAATAGTTGAGTTTATTGTTAACTGACGCAACTTGCCTACAGAAAGATTTTCTACGAACTGCCATCTACAAGCAGATATGAGGGGTAGGACACTTTTCATTGCAGGTTTAGACATTATTGTTATAGCTAAAACATGCATGTTTATGGTAAATAACTGATCTCAATGTAAACAAATTAAATTAAATGACTGCCTTATAAACATACATATTGGCACAACTATATATTAGATTCAAGACTCTAGGTGTTACAAATATTGAAGGTTTTTTAAATTTAACATAGCTGTTATAGTTCATACTCAAACTCAGTTAAAACTAGTTTAACTAGTTAAAACGCAAAATTACTACGATCTTTTGTCAAAACTAGTTTTAACTAGGAAAAATGCGAAGTAACCAAGCCCTTCTATAAAACTCGAAGATTTTTTTTTCCTTTGTCTTATTTCGTGTTTTAAACAAAAATATCACATAAAATTAGAATTACGCAATTCTGCTTTTGAAAGAACTAGTTTCACCTGCACTGCACTGCAAGCCCTCTTCTGTGTAACTCTTTTGTGGCCAGTTGCTAAAAAGTAATTTTTAAAGCGTTACCTAGAAAAGGGTAAGAGAAGTAACCAATCACTCTTCTGTGACCAGATGCTAAATTTTTTTTTAAAGGGGGACCTGGAGAAGTGCTCCCAGATGTTACATATCACTCACCAGTGCGCAGTCGCTAAAACTAATTTTGTAAAGGGAAATCTGGAAAAATGGTCCTATATGTGACCAATCTTTCTTCTGTGAACAGTCGCTAAAACTTTTTTGTAAGGGTGGACCTGGAAAAGTGGTCCTAGATGTGACTGATTACTCTTCTGTGACCAGTCGCTAAAACGTGCTTTTTAAAGGGGACTTCGAAAAGTGGTCCTACATGTGACCAATCACTCTTCGGTGACCAGTATCTAACATTTATTTTGTAAAAGGTGATTTGGAAAATTGTTTTCAAGATGTGATAAATCACTCTTCTGTGGCCAGTCAATAAAAAGTACATTTTTAAGGAGCCTGGGAAGGGGTCCGAAATATGACCAATCACTTTTCTGTGACTACTCTCCAACATTTCTTTTTTAAAGGGGGCATGAAAAGGGGTTCAAGTAAGGGCCTGGAAAAGTGGTCCTAGATGTGACCAATCATTCTTTTGTGACCAGTCGCTAAAACTTATTTCGTAAAGGAGGACCTGGAAAAGTGGTCCTAGCTGTAACCGATCACTCTTTTGTGACTAGTCGCTAAAATGTGCTTTTTAAGGGGAGCCTGTAAAATGGGTCCGCGATGTGACCAATCGCTCTCCTGTGACAAGTCGCTTAAAAGTTTTTTAAAGGAAGTCCTGAATAAGTGCTCCTTAGATGTGAAAAATCACTATCCTGTGACAAGTCATTAAAACTTATTTTGTAAAAGGGGACCTGGTAAAATGATTATAGACGTCAAAAATCACTCTCCTGGGACCAGTCGCTACAACTTATTTTGTAAAGGAGGGCCTGGAAAAGTAGTTATAGATATGACCAATCACTCTTCTGTGAAAAATCCATATCATGCTACAACCGAAATATAATATTGGATAATTCTAAAATTACGCAAGCTCTTTTCGATAGTGGGCCCATTAAAAATCTGGTCATTTATTGCATTTTCCAAGGCATTGATCACAAGGCTTCATTCGAATTTTTATTTTAAATTAGTTTAGCAGGGAACCAAACCCCTTTAGTACGGAGTCACATTAAATTTTTATTAATCTAATGTTATTTGTTCGGGCATAAAAGTTTCGAATATTCTGGAAGCTTTTAGAGTATTTGAAAGATCGGATTTGTTTCAAAGTCTCTTCGAAGCAGAAGTGATTTTCTTCAAGCACAGATTTCCATACAACACCAATTGTTTCAAGTTTTCACTGAATACTACAGGTAAGCCTAGTTCTTACAAAAGAACAATTTTGTGAATCTAGTTTTAAGTGATGGTTTCAGGTAAAACATGAGATAAGACGGAATTTAAAAGATAATTAGGTTTTTACAAAAGTACTTGGTTACTTCGCGTTTTGACTAGTTAAAACTAGTTTTGATAAATGATTGTATCAATTTTGCGTTTGAGCTAGTTGAAACTAGTTTCAGCTAATTTCAGGTATAAATGGGTGCAAAATTATCCCTATAGTGAATCTTCAATCATTATTTAAAAAAATTAATTTTTGCGTGAATCACCTCCTCCCTATAAAAGCTCATAAGAATCATTTTTAGGAGAAAAATGTTTAAAAATCTAAACATTTATTTACTACAAAAATTTTACTGAAAAGGATCCCTTTGGTACAATCTCGTGTCTGTATATGCAAAAATATACCTCGGGCAAATTTTATTGCAATGAAAGGTATGAATATAGAGGAGGTTTCAATTTTGTATGCATACTAAAAATGAGATTTTTCGACTTCGCAAATATATTTTAATGAATAGTTCAGCGAAACGTGGTCAGACATCAATTTATATTTCATAGACGTATTTATCTTTTGTTTTTTCCAAAGGTGCTTCCAAGGTAATTTTAAAATGAGTGGGCGTTGTATAATACCAATTTTTTGTTGCACCATATGGATTATAAAAAAATTATGAAATATAAAAAATTTGGAATCAACATTTCAAGTTTTCAATGTTTAATTTTTCATTTTATACATTCAAAATTTATGATTTAAAGACTTGAATGCTTCAAATTTAAGTTTATTTTGCATTATTAAGCGTTAAAGAAGAAAATTATTATTAGCCTTTGCAAAAGATGTCAAGACTTTAAAAAATAAACTTAAAATAGGTTTTATTAAATTGTGCCAAGTTGCCTGACAAAATTATCTTAAATTTTTAGCAAAGATGTACAAAAACACAAAAACTTATCAATATTATTCAATAAAGTTGTTTATTGATCCAATGGCACACATTCAATTTACATCTAGGAGAGCGAAAATCCTTTCTTCAAGGGACCACCATACCAATACCCTAAGAAAATAATATACAGTCACAAATTGGTGAGCAAAAAAATACCGTCTTACAAAAATTCGTTTCCCTTTCATATACGTAACAGCACAATATCTTTTTTGTGGGCATAGACTTCGGGAAAATAGTACGATTTGTTATATGAAAGGGGAGGGGTGGAAAATTTATCATTCAACGTAATATTTTTAACAACGCAACCCTATAAAAAATCCTTGGGTCTAAAATTATAGTCTAGAATTTCAGTTCAGTAATTACAATACAATATTATAGTAACATTGGAAAGATTTCAATATTGAAATCTTACAAATGGCTACTTCCCCAAAATTATACTGCACTATTTACTAAATACACATTTATAAATTTCGTGATTTAATTTTATAGATTTAATGACAGATTAATGAAGCAGTAAAAATATCTAAAACCTTAAGTAAAGGAATTCAACATTATAAGTTGTTTCGGAAAATAAAAAGTAACGTGATTTGAAAAAAGATTTAAGAAAATATTTTAATCTCGTTTTTTTCACATTTTATTGCATTTTAATATGAGAGCAATTGTTTTTAAAAACATTAATGTCATGTTAGTTCCCTTTTTCATTTATCGAAAAATGTAGCAAAATGCATAACCAAATATATATGGTAGGTTGTTAATAGTAAATACCATTAGTTACTGAAATAACGCGTACAGAAAATTCAGGATAGTGCAGAATTTTCTCTCCAAAATGTACTTCAGAAACATAAAAAATATTAAATAATTCGCGATATGTACAGGTGGGGTAAACTTGGACATTCCTAAATGGTTAAAACCCCCTTAAATAATTTAATCTCTCAATTCAGAAATATGCGAATTTACCTCACGTGCCCAAAATCCCGCCGTTTGTCCGTAACATGGACTGGGGATGTCAAAACCTCTTTTTTAAAATTTATTAAATAAGGAAATGCAGGTGTGAAAAATTAGCAAAAATTGGTCACGTATTTTATGGACGGTCCCTTGTATACTTCTAGAATTCTCTAACGCGCTTAAATTTGTATTCGAAATTTAATACGATTTTTGTGTAGTAGCGTTCACTCTTATTATGATACGCTTTTCGAGCTCTAAAATTTAAACCAAAATCTGATTTTTTTAACACATCGGACCCCAACGCATCCCACAGACTAGGAGTATCCACCATTCCCTTTACTCTCGTTGAATGAGTACCACTTTAATGCTATACACGTAATATTGTGAGTTTTTCTTATCGCTGATACTTCTTTAACCTGAGAAATCGAACATCCTTTTGCTTATAACTGCCATTATATTTCTTTTTTCAAAATAAAAAAACCTTGTCATATCCGAGAAATTTTATTTTACATAAAAAAACTAGGATTATTATAAAAACTTAGCAGAAAATGAATCGAATTTTAATTATTTTGTTTAGTATTTTTTGTAAATAACCGAGCTCCACGAGAATTCCATTAAATCTTAATCCTTTGAACCATTAACCCCTGTAACCTCTTATTCCCATAACTTAATAAGAAATACAATGACATACAAAGTTCAGAACATAGGTTTACGGGGTTGAGGGTTTATAGGGTTAAGGACTTATAGGAATGATGGGTTGAGGGGTCCTGAAGTTAAGCAGTTATAGAGGTTAAGGGGTAAAGGGATTAAGGATTTAAGGATTTTTCGGTTATAAGATTATCTTTTAGCTCGTTAAAAAATCTGACGTGATGGTGTTAAAGGGGCGTCGAATTTTGGATTCCGTGATCCCAAAAACATACAATAAGGTTGGTCTGCTTCATGGAAACAACTTTTCATTTTTTTCCCCTTGTATTAAGCTTTGTAATCAGAAGTTTTCCTATTTTCTGTTCCATTTATGTTTCCACATTACTTCTAATCTTTCTTCTAATGCTCTTTTGAGAAAATGAAAAATAAGATGATGAAGAATTATAGTTAAGGATACTCAATGAGAAGTTTGCTGTGGAGAGTGGTGGGAGTTAAAAGACTTGGGGAGGGGAGGGGGCGGAGTACACAAACGAAGGAGAGTTCCCCGTGGACCTGAAACGTGGCGCGATTCCTAACAAGGAGGTACGCAGTGACTACCAATTGTTAGGTAGAGTTACTGGTTTGCGAGATGCAAACTTATTAATGATCTTACGAAGTTGGAATCAGTCTCGTAAAATGACCTTCGAATTGATAAATTTTCACAAAGATTATTACGATTCAGTAGGAATGTTTTGTTATAAAAAAATATGCAACATATCAGTGAGATTATTAAGTAAGGTGCAGTAATAATTCGATGTACATATTTTATAAAACAGAAACAAACTGATATATGAGATCGAAACGTAAGTGTTAAAATTGAACGAAAATCAAATAGCAATTGCAATTTAATAATAGGAAAAACGAGAAGAAATGTTTGGCAAGGGAACAGGAAAATAATTAAAAATAATTTGGAACAAGAAATACGGAGAAACTTCTGAAAAGCTCACATCTGCAATTAATAGGAAAGTTCGTATGAATAAATTTTTTGCTGCGAGTGTTTAATTGAAAAGTGAGAAATATTTGTAAGTTTTTAGAATGGGCTCGTAAATGTAACTCAAAGTTAATACATAATTGTAATGTGACCTTCCTCCTTGATACGGACGGAAAAAAAACAGGTGGACGAATTTGTGCGAGTGTTTACAAACAATACAGTTACATAAAAATTATGTGTTTTTTTATAACAAACATACTATTTCAATTCTTGAAGCTTTTCCTGTCATTACGCCTGGCTTGTTATGCATTTGCATTGAATATTTGATAAAAATGTGCGGGAAACGATTACCATGATTATGAGACTGCTAATTTAAAAATGCAAACGATAAAAATATTCTTTTTTTTCAGTTGCTTGATTTATCATGCTGAGAAATTTTCACGTTAAAATCTTCAAATTCCGGATAACAACTTAAATTGGGTGTCATTAATTATCAATGACGATATCCCGCCACTGTAGGAAATCTGACATGGCATTGCTCGCCCAAATTGGGACATTTGATTCGCCCAAACAGGGTCAGAGTAAAAATTCAGTCGCCCAAATAGGTTCATCAAAAATTAATGAAATATTCTTTATTATTTAGTAAAAATTGTTTGTTTATATCGATAAGCAGACAAAATATTGATGAAAAAATGTTCCAACTAATCGGTATTAGGAACTTTTCTCGATTCATAAGATATAAAATACTTTTTCAAGCAAAATACGCCGCACAAATCTTTAAAATCGCCAAAATTGGGACATTTACCTTATTGAAATTTGGTAAGCGCAAACTTATTTCTTTTATCAGTCACTAGGGTGACTTTTTTCCATAAAACGTTGGAAAGGGGTGACAGGGGTGCCTTCTCAGATCCATTACAATTTGGAAAGGTTAGGGGTTTGACGAACATTATTTCTGTGACCAGTCGCAGGGGTGTCTGGTAACCCGTCCCTAGGATACTTGCCCCAGGACACGCTGGAAAGGCGTAGGGATTTGATCAGAATCAATTCTGTCTCCAGTTACAGTGGTTGCCTTCCCGCCAACACACGATGTTGGAAAGAGGTAAGGGTTTGACCATTATTATATCTGTGACCAGTCACAGAAGCCTGTTGCAACTTACCAAATTTCTATATCGATTTTCTAAGAAACTATCAATCTGAGAGGAAAAGTGTGCAGAATCAAAAATGTATATTTTAATAGGAAATACAGCTTTTGTAGACAAAATTATTCAGAATTTTGTGCATTTGCCTTGATAAATTTGAAGAACCATGATTTTTATAGGTATTCCATGGTTTTCAACAATTAATAGCATTGGTATTTTCACTATCATAATTATAATTAGCGCGTCACAATATATAGGTATGCAGAATTTTAAGTCAATCGGAGGTATGAGCTTTTTGAAGTGAACCCCGAAATACTTACGATAAATGTGCAGAATTCCTGAAAATAAAACAAAGAATTGAACGACTTAATTTGCGCAGTCACCATAAAATGTTCCTATTAAAATTTTTAAAAAATACTCATTTTTTCCTAAAATGAAGAAAAAAATGATTCTTTTTGTAAAAAAAAGCGGAGAGAAAAAGGAGAAGACCAACCAAATCCCCTTTCTTCTCTTGTTTATTTCATTCGTCTTTTTTATTTTTATTATTATCAAATCAAAATTAAGGAAAATTTGTACAAACTAATCACCAACGTTTCGGCACCCATACAGCACCCTTATCAGGGATAAAATTTAATAAATGAAATCAAAAAACAAAAAAATACCCGAGCCGGCAGGAACAGCAACAAAACCACTATGCTCCCTTCCTGAAACCCAAGAATCAAATTATGTTCGAAATGAGAACCCATCACAAACATATCTGAAACATCCGGCAAGTTTCAAAAGGCAAACCTGTTATAACCTTTCCTCAAAAATCCATCATAAGCTCATCAGAAACCGAGAAGGTAAAAGAAAATAAAAACTTATGAAAACTCAGTGCTAAATATAATTAATCATACTAAAATAAGTTTTGTTTAAACCGTCCACATTAGTCTTTAAATTAATAGATGAATTCTTTTTTTTAATGTAAAGCATTTCCATGAGTTCTCTCTTTCTCTCATTACTTTTAATATACAACAATATGTATTTTTTCTGCACCAACTAGTAATAATATTGCCATCCTGACCTTTAGTCACTTCCAGTTTCAAAAAACTGATTTTATTTTGCTTTTCTATTTCATTGGTTAATTAAAGTTCTGGATGAAAACTGTTTAAAGCATTGACAACAATCTGCAGAGTAACACATAAAAAGGTATCATTAACATACCGAAAGTAAAAAAGCAAAGTAAAATATAACTTCTTAAAAGCCAAGACCTCAAAATCCTCTATAAAAATTTCCGCTAAAATTGGGGAAACTATTGAACCAATGGGAGTACCAAACTTTTGCCTACAAAAATATCTATTAAATTTAAAATAAGTTGAGTTCATATTGAAAACTATCCCTTTGATCAAATATTTTTGACTTAATTGTTTACGTGGTTTAATATTATCTCATCTATTTGAAATTGCCTGTTCAACTAATTCAAGGAATATACCCGGAAACATAGCAACAACATCTAAAGAAATCATCACATAATCATCCGGAACTGTTTTCTGAATAATAATTTTTTGAAATTACTACATATTTTTCATTTTATATTTTAAAGTTGCGGTTGAGTCTTTGAGAATCAAATAAAATTTGTTTTCCAAAAATTTAGTTGGAATATTATTAGTTGAAATAAATATTCTCAAAGGATTGCTATCTTTGTGAATCTCTCTGAAATGATAATATCTGACGAGAACTGTGTCTTTAGTATTGATATAAGTCCATCTTATATATTTCCCTAAAAGTCCTTTTTTCTGAAATCTTGCTGAGAAAGATCAAACAAAAATGAATGTAAAAAAAGTTTGTAAAAACAAAAAAAAAACCTGCCTGAAACACTAATTAGCAGGTAAAAATAAGAACAGAGAAAATAAGTCAGTAGGAAAGTGATAGACAACTAGTCCAAATAATAATAAATATAGAGGCAGGGACTAGTATTACGGCATTTTCCGTAAGGTTAGCCCTAAAACTTAAACGAATGAAATCAGAATTACGTTTTATTTTAAATATATTGAAAATAAACAGTAAAAGGTAATATATTTGTAGAGACACTTTTCGTTACAAGTTTGCGCTGGTAATTAGAATGTTGTATTTATGTGATGTGGTTCACTTCTTTATTAGCAAAATCTATGGAATTGGCCTTCCAGTAATACTGATTGAAGAGGTGCAGAGAAAATTGCTACAGCGCTTACGTCAGTGCGTGAGTAGGCTTAATCAGAAAATGAAATGTTACAAGTAACAAGTAATCCTATCAAACAAAAGCGCACCGTAACAAGGTGCGACTGTTCACAGTACAGGGTAACCTCTCACGTGCTTCGAGTTAAACTAATGGAACAACTTCCAGGTACTCGGAGTTGGAGAGACAATGAATTGTAATTGAGAGAGTGATTCATTTCTCTGCTAATGGTATCGTAGAAAGTTGGATGTTACTTCATGAATAATACAAACACATTTAAAAATGTTCCTTTATTATAATTAATAAGATAGAAAGTACGTAGATACTCTTAGAAACAAGAATATTACCATGAACAGTCAAATCAATCTCTAAGCTCGTGACTCGCATATACATATTTCTATTCCACTAAAAGTACTACTTTAAAATAATAGTCAAAGCAATAAAATATACAATACAATAGATAGCCGTAACTATATAAAATTTAAATAAATAGTGGAAGTAACCTCTATAAACATGTAGGAAACTGAATAGTCGAAGCAATATATAAACATTATTACCAAGAGCACTTCTCACGCGTGTACAGCAGGGATTTTTCTGGATATTCTTGTAAGCATTCATGCAATTTAAGGTCGGGTATATCTTATACCAGGAAATATAAGCATTCGTTTCTCTAAGAGCAATATTATCGATCGAGAAAAGCTTTACCTTAACCTTTCTGTGATTGAAAGGAATCCTCTCGATTTCGGCATGGTTTTCTGGAAAAGAAGGTCATGGCCACGCCTATTGACAGCATCTCTGGCAGCAATGGTACGATCAAGTGAAAGCTTTTTTCGAAAGGCAATACTTCTTTCAAAACACAAGCTCGAGCTGTAATACCGTGCGTTTTATGCTTTGGTATTAAAGGGGCCTGCCACGCTAAAATTGTATGAGTTCAAGCAAATATATAAAAAACAAACAATTATCCTTGCAAAAATTTCGAAAGGGTTCTATTGGGGTTCAGAAAAGTTTTCTCTATTTATAATCAGGCTCTACTAAGGAAAACTAGTCGGGGCTACGTCTGGAATGTAACACTGAGGCCACAGGGGCCCTAATAGATTTTCGACCAGGGTACCAGTAAGGTTCGCCCGCCTACAAACCACTTGAAGAGAAGGTCCTGTGTTCGATTTATGTTATTCGGGTAAATAATGTTCTGCTTTAGAAAATAAATTCATTTCATTTTATTAATGATTTCATACTTATTATAATGCAATATGACAATGTAATATTAATAATAATTATTATTATTATTATTATCGGCAGCAGTTAAAACATAGTTAAAATAACTACTCACAAATTTACGACAAAAATCTTCATCCAATAATTTTTAATTAAACTCTAAGAAGTCGCTCGTTTCTTGGAATAGAATTTTGGAACCATGCTCTTCTGTGAAACTTTGAAACCGGGGACAGGTACCTTTTTCCATATCTAACGTATACCGCAATGATCCCTGCTCATGCAGGCGTATTTTCTCTTCCACCGCCGTGAAAAATAATTGTAAAACACAATGCATAATTAAATTGACAACAAAAAATACAAAACCTGAAAGCTCTGATAAAACACCGGACAGCTGTACTTGACATACCCACTTTAACTTTAATTGACATATATCTGC
The DNA here is from genome assembly GCA_010014905.2 of Druon quercuslanigerum. Taxonomy (NCBI): domain Eukaryota; kingdom Metazoa; phylum Arthropoda; class Insecta; order Hymenoptera; family Cynipidae; genus Druon; species Druon quercuslanigerum. Next base: position 17,077 of record JAAAKG020009449.1, read on the forward strand.
CTGACCCCAAAGGAAATGTTCAATAGTGCCGGAAATCATGTTTTCGAGAATCACAAGTTTAAATACTTATAAAAACATTATTTCTGCAAACTGAAATCTTCAAAAAACCTTAAAATTAATATTTTAGACAATATAAGATGTTAGGAATTATCTAATCGGGGCCCCATAAGAATCCAACTTCAAATAGGGAAATGTCAATCAATTTTGACATTTGACACAATAAATAGTCAAAGCATCGTGTAAGCATATATCTTGTGAATTTATATTTTGCAAAGACTATACACATTGAAATTAATACGACTGTGGTCTAGAGTCGTATCAATATATTAGAGGAAACGGATAGTTTAAGAAATAAAGACATGAAAGGAAATATTTCGATAGTCAAAACATTATAGTAATTTCAGGAAATTGATAATCGAACTAATTCTACCTGCCAAGAAAATAAAATAATAGATTGTTGTAAGTAGTATATGGATTTTAGAAGATGAATTGTCGATACAATATAGCTATGCTACCAGCTTAAAATAAATCAGTGAAATCTCACTAAAGCCTGAAAATCAGTGAGAATTCACTAGTTCACTCAGTGGAATTCCTGCACTTGTTTAATCATTGAGATTAACTGGTTTGTCAGTACCAGCAGTCAGCGGGGGCACAGTAGCATCGTGCGCTACGCACGCGGCTCGCAAGTTTAAGCGCGCCTGGGGCGGATATTATATTTATCTCGAGCTTCGGGCTCGATAATGCATTTGCCTTGCGCTATGCGCTTGGTCTATGTATATTCTCCACACTTGTTCAAATACTTTTTAAAACTAAAGGTTAAAGCATCGAAAACTGTAATTTGGTGATTGTGAATTCTCTTTTGTTAAAGCTCCTTCGGCTTTAACGCACACATTCGATTTTGTACCTCACATTGCATATAATTTCCATAAATGTATATTATTACAATTCATAACATGTAATAATTATTATCATGCAATGTTTTTTTACGATGTAAACATTAACATTCGGTCTACAAAATAGCCTTATCGTTTTTTAAGTTCTAAATTATATCCCTAACCTCAGTGAACCTTGACTTTGTCAATTAAATTTTCTACCATACCGTGTTCTAACACGCAGTTCTGGTGCTCTATTACATTATCTCATAATAATTTACGGAAAGAGTCTCTCCAAGTATCTAGGGTCGAAAATCTGACTACAACAGCCCAACGAAACTTCGAGAGGGTATTCAAATAGGGTAGGACATGCAAAAAGTAACACTTTTCTTCTCTTGACTTTTTTCATATCGTGCGTTATTTTGTTTATAATGTTCATTTTCTTGTATTGTTTTAAATTTTTTAAATGCTATAAATCTGGTAATTTTTGCTTTTATGAAAAAAAGTCATTAGGATAAATTATTCGTCTTTTTGAATACAATGAAAATCCGCACAGAAAATGTTTAAATCTTGAAAAAAGTGGTATCAAAAATATTCAAAACGCGCTCACTGAATTGTTTCTCCAAATGGAAGGCTTACAAAGTTGATCTTTTTAAGGACAATAAAAGAGTGTTCCAAAGGCTGATCCAATAGATTAATTTTTTTCAAAAGTTAGCATGCACACAGAAAAGCAGATGTAAATACATACATGCATCCATTAATACAGCCAAACAAACACTTTCGTAAAAACCTGTTATTTGGATTCGGGGAGCCTGAAAACGTGGACATTTTACAAAAATTTAGAGGGATCGAATTTTACACAAATCTAATACCTTCTCTGATGAGAATGTAAAAATTACTTAATTTGTCTTTAATAATTTTTTCATAGTTTTGTTTTTGGGTTTAATCGTAAAAAATAGCATAAACAACATAAGGAAACAAAATGTTTTAAGCCCCATACACGAGACGAAAAAGAAATTAAAAGACAAAAGTTGTGATGAGAATGTACCCACGCAGCGGGCAGATTTTTTACTCTCAATGATTGATTAGTGATTGATCACAAATTTGTAGATCTTTTTCAAATACATAATGTTTGTCTTATCATCTTTTAGCGTATTTTGCATTGTTTGACCGAAAAATGTAATTTTTGGTTTTTCCATTATGTCTTATGCTGTCAAAATTTGAATTTTCGATTTTTCAAGAAAATTCGAAGAGTTGTTATTTTATTTAACCTTGTAGAGTATTCAAATAGCAAATTTTTTTTTTTTGACTTTTCTTGATATTGTACCTTAGTTGGCTTAAAGTGTTCATTTTCGTGTGTTTTTTGGAATTATGTAAATGCTATATATTTGATAATTTTTGGTTTTATGAAAAGAAAGTCATTAGAATAAATTGTTCTAATTTTTAAATACAAATAATATCCGTACGGAGATTGTGCTCACTTTTTGAAATTTATCCAAAATAGCTGTCTAACAAACTTGACCTTTAATTTAGGACACTAGATGAGTATACCAGAGGCCAATATAATAGTATAATTTTTTCACAAGTTATCGTGCTCACAGATAGACAGACATAAAGACATACAGCCGTAGACACATTTGTAAAAACTTGTTTTTCGGATTCAGGGGGTTTCAAAACGTGGATATTTGACAAAAAATGAAAGTTGGATCAAATTTTACACAAATCTAATACCTGCTCTAAAGATAATATAAAAAAATTAACCTCCAAAACATCTAATTTTGTAAACACTATTTTGGGATAAAATGCATAGTTTTTACTATAGTTGTAAAATATAACTTTAAAAATAAGAAATTATTTATGGAAAAACGACGCATGATATAATAATATGTTTCATGACAAAAATCTGTGCCTAAATTAGATCAACAAATTAGCTTCACTACATTTTTTGAAAAGGTCCGTCATTTTCGTTTAACACTTTAAAATGACATTAAAATTAACATATTTACATTTAGATCAAGTATTGAGCCCCGAAAAATTTTGCCGTATTTAAATTTTCTAGCCCAGCAAATTCTTGTGTCAACACAGAAAATCGACGATCCTCTAAAGTATATGAAAATTGATGTTCAATTGAGATGCAACAAATCTGAGCCACGCAGATTCATTATCTGAATCTAGGGGAAAGTCATCATTTAGAGACTGTTTTTTCTTATTCAGGGCAACGTGAAGTGTTGTGTACACGCTGTCAGTCACCTGACACGATGATTTTGTAGGGCGTTATTTGGGTGAAATATATGTTGATAAACAGGAAAGTTAGAATAATGATGACCTAAATTTTAATTTCCTTCAATTTACCAGAGAGTCTTAGTGTCTTGAAATAAAAATTGCACTTGGGATGCAACGAAGTGAAGTTAGCTGGTGGTTGAAGTGAAAATACCCAATTGTATATGTAGACGGTCATGACTTTTTCTATACATCCTGGCTTTAGCTTAAATTTCGACGTCCATGACTAACCTTGTATTTGGAAGTTGCATTAGGAAGTTATATTTATATTCTAAGTGACTATATCGCACTTTTAAATAAAAACAACTTAAAAATTAGGTAATTATTACTCCAATTAGTTTGCTTATTAACTGTTATTTAGTCTAATATCGAAAAGCGAATAGTTGCTTTGACAGGTGTTCAGGTGGGCGACAGCGCGGTTCAACACTCCACAACTCTCAAAATAAGCCAAACTTCACTTTCAAAATGATAATTTCCCCTAGATGCGCAGATGTGCAACTACGTTCATGGGAATAAATATGAGACTGAAAACTCTCTGAAATGCTCATTGTGAGACCAATGAAATTTGAGCTGTAACAAATTTAACACCAGCGTTTTTCTGTGATCAAGTTATAAATGCGCACAAAGTGTCATATAATGAATAAAATTATACTCTAAAACATGAGTATCAAGTTAGCTAAGCACCCATCGCATACCAAATTTTGATTAGGTGGATAATTTTCCGTTAATTAGTCGTTAATTAGTTGTGAAAGAATTTAATTTGTCGTTCTTTGTTTGATTTGTTTTTTCGGGTGCTTTGCTAACTTGATATATAGTTAACAAAGCACCCCTCGAAAAATCGACTATAGAGTGTGCGTGGGAGAATGAGACTTGCATGATAATTTGCCGCTAATTAG